>JANHFX010003015.1:0-15158 GCA_027560015.1 Chloroceryle amazona
GTTCTAATTTCCATTTCCAGTCCATAAATCTCTCTTCCTTATTCCCCTTCTATTCCCCTTCAGGGACGGAGGGAGTCTGAGAGCACCTGTTATAGGTCCAGTGGATGGCCCTGACCCTAAACTGTGACAAATTATCGTCTGGGAAGTTAAATAGTTCATCTGGAAATAAACACTGTCTAAAAAGCAGTGGTGAAAGAACAGATCTGTCAGAACTGCTAAGTGTCTGTTTCGTGTTGCTAGTATCAATTGGTTTTGCAGTTTCCACCTAAGAAACTAACCCACCATGCAATTTAATGAGTCCTGTAAAATGCTTTTGACTTTACATGAACTTTTGTGTGTCAAGGAAACCCTAGTGAAAATGGACTCCCCATATTCTTACAGAAATTGATATATATTTTCCTAATATAGAAGATATTGCTTTAATATTTTAGTGTTATGCGGTATTAACTGCAAAAATGAATGCAATGGTCAAAAAATGATTTTATAACAGCAATTACTTGAAATAAGGATTTGATATCATATTTACATATGTTCTTACTATTGCAATCATAATTCTGCATTTAGCTGGTTATTATGACTACATAAAGAATAGCTATTTGGGGGTTAACAGAAAAAAATATGTATTCAGCAGGTCATGTCTATGTGCAGATTTACCCTGTTTAAACAGTATGATCATAGTAACTTCTAGTGCAAATTGAATGCACAGTTTAATTATTCTTTTTTTTTCACTCTTCATGAAAGGTCAGGTCCACAAGTCCTTTAACACTGATAAATATCTTGTTAGGAATGAAAGGTAGGGATCCTTGCTGTGCTGGTTTTAGCTGGCATGGTTAAATTTATTCACAATAGCTGGTATGAGGCTTTGTTTTGTTGGACTTATGATGAAAACAGTGTTGATACTGCAGGGATTTTTTAGTTATTGCTGAGCAGCACTTGCACAGTAACAGTGCTTTTTCTCCTTCTCACACTACCCTACCAGCAAGAAAGTTTAGAGGTGCACACAAAGTTTGGAGGAGACACAAATGGAACAGCTGACCCCAGATGACAAAAGTGATGATCCAGACCATATGATGTCATGATGAGCAATGGAAGAAGGAAGGGGAACACGTTTGAAGTCATGGCATCTGTCTTCCACAGTATCAATTATGTGTAATGAAGCTTTGCTTTCCTGGAAATGCCAGGGTGCCTACTTGAAAATGGGAAGTAGTGAATGATTTCTTTATACTGCTTTGTTTATGCATGTGGCTTTTGCTTTCCCTATTAAACTGTCTCTATCTCAAGAAATGCATCTTCTAATTTTTACCCTTCTGGTCCACTCCTCCATCTGACTCGGGGGAGTGAGTACGTGGTGATGTGGGGTGCTTAGCTGCCCACTTGGATTAATCATGACACTTGCTTATGGGCTGCCTAAATATTTTCCACTCAGGAATTCAGGCTCTAAAAAATGCCGTCAGTTGCAGTGTTCCTATACAATAATTCTGTGAGGAAACCCCTACTCTAGAGTACTTCTAGGCCCAAGTCACCTACATTTCTTGTCTCAGATGCTATTAAATCTACTGCTGTTTGATTGAAATATAACTCTTATTTCACTAAAGGAACACTTTACTCTTGCTGTAAGATGATGTAAGAAGTCTGAAATTCAGAATAGAGTATGACTATCTTCTGCCATGTCTGCTTGTCACTTTGAAGAATGTCTCAATTTCTCTTTACTGCTAAGTATATCAATAGACCAGATTGTTGTCATTCTCAGTGCAATCACAATATGATACATAGCTGTATTTCATTTAGCTCTGATGTGGTTTGACTTACTCTAACAAAAGTGGCAAAAAATGTACTCTCTCATTTTAAATTGAGCAACAGGAGCTGTGCAGTATTAGTGTGACAGAAAAGACTCCAAAGAAGGATTCATTTAATGCCATATGTTAGGGAGATGTGAAACAAAAAAAAAAAGTTCAGAAAAAAATCAGGACACCATATTCCTTTGAACATTAAGGCAAACTGTTAAAGCTAAATGTTTATTGCATGATATAAAATCTGTTTGTGAAATCAAAAATTGTGAAATGAAAACCCCAACAGTCTCCACTACATTTCCATGATATTTTTATATTACCATCCTTCCATAACTAATGCTCACTTAGTAAAGAGAGATTTTAATTGTCAGCTTAGTATGCCATTTGTGAATGAAGAGACCTTATTAAGTACAACAAAATACAACAGGAAGACACAAATATTTAATATTGGCAGATTGACTTGGAATTCAAGAAGCAGGGAAGTGTCTTTGTTGCTCCTTGCTTTATGTCGCAACAGAATTACTAGAGCTATGTCAATATGACTGAACATTCTAGAAATGGCAGAAAAGGAGAAAAATATAGGTGAAATTTGCAGTTTCCTTATAAAATGTGTGATGGTCATAGTTTATTCTGCTGTACATTTAAAGTTTTGCAAAAAAGTGCCTGAATGGATGTTGTGGTTTAGACCCACCAGATGCTGAGCACTGTGTGGCTGCTCACTAAACCACTACTCCCCATGGTGGAACGGGAAGGAGGATAGCGAGAAAAAAGGCAAAACCCTTGGGCTGAGGTAAGGAGAATTTAACAGAACAATGCAAAAGGAGTGGTAACAACAATAATGTCAGTAATAGTCATGGAACCATATACATAGTAAGTAATATATAACAAAACATCCATCTGAAGCTGCCCCAGCTGCACAGCTTGCACTAGCAACCACCCTTTACACAACCAGTCCCCATCCTTATTTAGTGGGCATGATGTCAGCATGGTATCAAATAAACCAGTGGCTGGTTCACTTGTCTGTCCTAGCTGTGGCTCCAGTCCCCCATCTCCTGCTGAAAATTAACCCTATCCTAACCAAACACAGGACAATGGGGTTTGTTACAAACTTTAACCTAACATTAAGCAGGAATGAGGGCTATAATCCATGACTCAAGAATATTCTTTAACTTTGACTTATCTTTTAAAAATCAATTTAGCCTTCTTCTGGTTTTTATGGATTCAAAATTGATGTATATACCTAGAGAATTTGATAAGTATATTTTTATAAATTGAAGTGTAAATAATAAATAGACATTCCATTATATTGTTTCTTTTATTTTCTTCGGTCCATTTGAATTTATTAGCTTACATCAGTACAATCACTCTGATAAAAAAATCATGGATGCAGTAAGGCTTTTGATGCCGTCCCCCATAACATCCTCATAGAAAAACTCAAGAAATATGTCATAGACAATTGGTCTGGAGGTGGATTGAAAACTGACTCAACAACAGATTTCAGAGGGCTGTGATCAGTGGCACAGAGTGAAGCTGGAGGCCTGGGGCTAGTGATGTTCCACAGGGATCAGTACTGGGTCCAGTTTTGTTCAATATCTTCATCAACAACCTGGATGAGGGGATAGTGTACCCTCAGCATGTTTCCTGATGATACAAAACTGGGTGTGGCTGACCCACCAGAAGGCTGTGCTGCAGGACAGGATGGAGAGCTGGGCGAAGGTGAACCTCATGAGGTGCAATAAGGACAAGTATAGAGTCCTGCATCTGGGGAGGAATAATTCCAGTCATCGGTACAGGTTAGAGGTTGCCCTGCTGGAAAGCAGCACCATGGAGAAAAACCTGGGATTCCTAGCGGCTAGCAAGTTATCCATTAGACAACACTGTACCCTTGTGGCCAGAAAGGCCAATGGCATCCTGGGGTGCATTAAAAAAACTGTGTCCAGCAGGTGTAGGGAGGTTTCCTCCCCCCTCTACTCTGCCCTAGTTAGACCACACCTGGAATATTGTGTCCAGTTTTGCATTCCCCAATTTAAGAGATACAGGGATCTGCTGGAAAGAGTCCAGCGTAGGTCTATGAGTGATGAAGAGACTTGAGGATTTCCCCTATGAAGAAGGACTGAGGGAACTGGGGCTATTTAGTCGTGAGAGAAGAAGACTGAGAGGGGACTTTATTAATGTCTATAAATATCTGAAGTGTGGGTGTCAAATGGAAGGAGACAATCTCTTTTCTGTAGTGCCCATCAATAGGACAAGGAACAATGGGTATAAAGTTGAACATAGAAGGTTCAACTTCAACATGAATAGGAACTTCTTTATTGTGAGGGTGATGGAGCACTGGAATAGGCTGCCCAGAGAAGTTGTGGAGTCTCCTTCTCTAGAGACTTTCAAAACCTGTCTGGTTCTTGTGCAACAAGTCCTAGGTGATCCTGCTTTGGCAGAGGGGTTGGACTTCATGATCTCTAGAGATCACTTCCAACCCCTAACATTCTGTGATTCTATGGAATGTTTTCTTTTTTAAATGATGAAATCAGCTATTTCACTGCAGCAACTCCTTTGAGGGGAAAAAAAAAGAGTAAGTAAATTTCAGTAAATTTCTTCAGTGGTCTACACTCAGCTCATATTTTGTGCATGTAGTGGTTCCCTGATATGCCAATTACTGATAGTTCATTAGCAGAATTAGCTTCTAAGGGTATGTATATTGATATTATTGCCTAAACATTCTTGTTCGGTATTATAGACATCCTCAATATGGCAACAATAATTCCACAATATTATTGACTTTCTTAGTGCTGTGTTCATTGCATATCTATCTTAAAGGTTCTACCCTTTCTGAATTTCAGCTCTGTACTTTCCTCTTTTCTCCCCATACCTACTGTAGTTTCAATTGTCTAAGCATCCACACTTAAAATATTTGAGTATTTAACAGACATAATTTAAAACAGATACATGAAGAATCAAATGGAAATTGTTTGCCTTTAATCCGCGAGGAGTGAGAGAGAGTGGCTGAAGACTAGGGAAAGTACAACAACCCCCCCAATTACATTTGCAGGTCACTGAACAGAAAGTTAGAATATTTCAGGTGTGCATAGTTTGCCACACTGGTTTTGTGTGAATCTGAGATCAGTGAAGAATGGTTGTTTATTCCTTCAAAGAGTAATAATTACATTCATTCTCCTCTTTACAATGGGCATCATAATACACATAGGACTTAGTGAAATCATGAGTGGAATAGAGAAGATGCATTGGAAAAGTATTGTTCAATTCCCCTTATAAAATAAGAAGTAGAGACTTTGTGAGTAGGAGGCAGGTTGGAACAAAAATAAAAAAGTTATTCACATGGTGTGGACTATGGATTATTTATTTATAATGTAAGTTGTATTATTTAGGTTTTATGAATTCAGAAAGAACATTGACAGATTTCATTATAAAAATAGATCACTAAAAACTATCACCAAGATATTACCTTCTGACTCATGAAGTCTTGAATTTAAAGTCAGGAAAATTTACTGTATGCTCATTCTATTTTTATATTCTTACAAGGGGACGTTATACTGAGTACTATTAGAGGGAGAGAATATTTCCCAAATTCTAACATTAGGCTGCTTCTATATAAGATGTGGATGAAGCCTAAGCTTACTCTCTTGAGACTAAAGCAAATTGACTGGAAGTCAAAGGGACTGTAGCACTTAGTCCACCCCTTGATTTCTGCAGTGGCAGGTCTGAGTCCTGCCTCAAGAGAATGATGAACTACTGACTGATTCCTAGGGAGAACAGTAACTAATACTCATCTGACTGTCCCCAGTTAAACTGAAATCATGATCAGAAAAGAGTAATGAGGAAAGGAAATTGCATGATAGTGATAGTGACATGTATTAAACACACAGTAGTAACTAAAAGTGCTTAGCAGTGTATTTTGTGACAGCTTAATTGTACTTGATGTAGAAAAAAAGAAGTGATAGTAAAATTTAATTGAAAGTTATGGTGTTGTAGATCTTTCCAGAATTTTGAATTTACAACATGTGCACTTATTCCTGTTATGATGTTGTTTGAAGTCTTGCTGACCTACTTAAACAATGAATGTGCTAGAAGCAAAGAAAAGGGAGTGTTATCTTAGCTAAATAACTTGTCTAAACTCTTAACAGTCAAGACATCAGTGATTTTATTCTCACTGCCTACATGAAGAAGGAGGGAGACCATTGTTTCTATGTTCACTGATGTAGAATTTTAATTTATTAAGTAGCTTTACAATTACTCTGTTGGGAGTATAAATGTTGTGCCTCTCTGGTTATGTTTCTCTAACCTAATCGGAGATTTGTTTATTGTCTTTTTCCATTTTTGTTTGTATGAAAAATACATTAATATGAAGAGATCATGACAGCCTATTATTCATCAGCATGCGGCAGAGAATAGCTAAATATTTTTTGGGGGATATCAGAATAATAAGGAATAAGGTATATTAGACTGCGATAATGCTAATATATGTTGATCCTCCTGGTGCTGACACTGAAATGATACTTTCTCCTACACTGTAAATGGAAGCAATATTGTAAAAGCAAGATGTAGATGTACATAGATGTTATATTGCAGCAAAATGACATCTTCTGTCTTTGTTCTTAACCATAGTTCTTGATGATACCCAAATTTACATTGTATTTTTTTTACTGCCCTGCATGTCAAGTTTATTATTTTAATGAACCACCAGTTATGATTCTAAAATCTTTATTAGGGTGTGAGCATTGTATAATCATGGTTTAGATTATTTTTCCCTATATGAATTGCCAGTTCTGTAGCTCACTGACCCATCACTCAGTTTTGTGATTATATTCTCTCACATAAACTCTGGAGTTTTTGGGTATCATTGACTAGACAAAAAAAAATTGCCTGAATGTCTGCTAATTTCAGTGTTGACTTTCTTTTCTAGATCATCAGTGTAGACATTGAATAAAGTTAATCTTAACACTGATCCATTTTTTGTTTTGGAGTGTTGCTAAGCTTTCTGCATCCTGAAAATGAACTGTCAGGCCCTGTTTCTTGTTTCCTTATCTTCGATGGTCTTTCATTTAATTAAATGACATTTCCTCTAATCTTATATCAATTTAGTTTCTGTAGTGACTTTTAATGTGGAATCTTTTAAAAATTCTTAGTATATTATTGTGTTCACTGGACTGCTTTTGTTAGCACTGTTACTGCCTCCCCCTTGTCAAACTCTTGTGAGACAGGATTTCCTGTTACAGAAACCACACAGGGTTTTTTTCAAGTAGTTCTCTGTCCTCAGTTATCTTATTGCTTATTGGAGATTCACCCATTTTACACCAGGGGCAGAAGATAAACTTGCTGGTTTGTAACACCTATGATCCCTTTTAAATTCATGTTTGTGACACAATTTTTTTGTTATATATTTTCAGATGTTACTATAATTTTGATATCTTCAAATTTCTCTACAATATTTAATAAATTCTTGACTTCGTGGGTTCCATGGTTCCCACATAATTATGCAGTAATACATATTCCCTGAGGGAAACAAAAAAAAAAAGAGAAAAATCCCACTATCAATAATAATCTCAATTATATCAATAGTATCAATTAACACCTATATTTCAGTGTGAAATCTTGGCTTGGTACTACAGATCATGACATCTTCTAGACTGAAAATTATCTGGGCATTGAAAACTAGAGTCAGTCTTTAAATGTATGATCACTGTATGATTTCAGTAGCTAAAAGAATATCTTTCATGTTTGGGCTTTTTCCATGGAAAAAGCAGCTGCAGGCGCAGCAAAGCAGTCCCAGGGATGCATTTAAATTAAATTGCCTTCTAATGTGTTCTGCATTCTTTACAACTTTTACATTTCAATGGTAAAACATTACTTACAGTAATAATTACCAAGTGATTTGAATTGTTTCTGCACATAATGAAACAATGGCAAGGAAACTATTTATGTATAAATTAAAAAAACAAAACAAAACAAAACACATTGTTTTAAATGAAAAAAAAAACGGAAAAGTGAAACTTTAGCGTTTATTTTGATACATTTACATGAAGAAAAAGAGTTTCCGCCTAATATCATAACAGCAGTTAGGATCAAAAGTATTTAAGTGAAATGATAAATAATATATCTCTGGGTCCAGTTTTATCCAGTGCCTCAAGCGATGAGCTTAAAGCAACTTGACAATATAAGTTTCCCTTGTACATAAAAAAACAGATTTCAGATTGGCAAAAAAATTTTATGCTGAAGTCTGTAGAATCAAATTTCAACATCTAAGCTGAAAGATGACTGGAAGCGTTAGCATCTGTCTAATGTTATCAATCTTTGGTTGAAAGGAAAATTAGTAATCCATTTCACAGAGAGCACATATTGAGGTCCCATGTGCTGAAAGTTACATTCTATTCTCATATTGGATGTAAAAAGCCAATAAAATTATGTTATTTTATGTCTTTATTTGTGAGACTTTAGAGATCTGCATTTTTTAACAAGCTCTGTTGCTTTTATAACTTCTAAAATCAGTATTCTCAGTGAGTTGCCTGGCACTTCTGGACAAACAGAGGGTTCAGTCTGATATACTAGGGACTATCTGACACTGTTATTATGATTGCTATCTCTTAAAGCTCATCTTGGGGGAAACTGGTGAAGAGCTATGCATTCATTTCAAAGTAACTTGGGAAATTCTTGTTGCCATAAACTCTTTTTCATTTTTCTTTTGCCAGTTTTAAGAATCTCATCATGGTTCAGTATGGAATCTTGTTGTTTAGACCCAGTTAGGAACTGAGCACCATGTGGGCCCTTGCTCACACCTCCCCCTCCCCCCAAACAGGAAGGAGAATTGGGAGAAAAAGGCAAAACCCCATGGGTTGTGACAAGAATTTAATAGAACAATGCAAGAAGAGAAGAAGCAACAATAACAATAATAGTAATGAAACATTCTATAAAATGACATATAGAACAAATGCAACCACCTAAAGCTGCTGTTACGGGTCCACCAAGCTACAAATAATTCACCCTCATGTTCCCAGTCCAAATCCACCTGAGCCACTCCAAACTTGGCAGCCTTATCCACTTGCTGGTTGCTTTGTTGTTCTTCAGTGGCCTGACTCCTGATTACATCAGTATGTATGTGGCATATCACTGGTACCCTTTGCATCCTGAAATAGCCTCTCCTGAGATACCAAGGATGCATGGGGCCTCTGGGCCTGCCACAGTCAAAGAAACATAGAACAGTTTTGGTTGGAAAAGACCTTTAATGTCATTGAGTCCAACCATTAACTAACACAGCCAGTCTCATCACTAAACCATGCCCCTAAGCACTTCATCAACAACCAACCCGGTGGCTTTCTACAATGGAGTGACTACATGAATGGACAAGGGAAGAACAATGGATGTCATCTACCTGGACTTCTGCAAGGTCTTTGGCACAGTTCCCCACAACATCCTCCTCGCCAAATTGGAGAGATATGAATTTGATGGGATGGCTATTCAGTGGATAAAAAACTGTCTGGATGGTCACATCCAGAGGGTAGTGGTCAATGGATCATGAGACAAATAATCCTTTGCCAACAAAATTTTTCAATCCCCATAATAAAGGGAATTTTGTGTTACTAACTTTAATGAGGTCATTTATTCAGTTGAACGGAGCAGAATGCCCTTAATACCCATAAAACCACATTTCAAAAGGACAAATAAAAGTTTGGTTATTTGTCTGTGTTATTGTAGATATCTGACTACCAGGCATGACAGAATATTGAATAATTTTACGATACTTAGTGAGTTTTAGAAGATCTACATAGAAATTCTACAAGGATACTTTTTTCCTTTGCAAAGTTTTCTTTAAATCCACTTCTACCTCAACACCAAGAAGTGATGGGCAACTTTAAGAGCTCATTCAAACTGCAGGTTATTGAGCACACACCAGCACATAGTCGATGCATTTACGAAAAGCTTACATGTATTGTCAGACTGGGGAGAGAAGAGGAGTACAATACATGCAGTTCAATGAATGATAATATGATTCCAGAAGAAGTTGCTAGAAATGTAGAGCAAAACACACTGTGTAATAGAGGGAGAAGGAGTATTTTTCTGTGGTGGACAATACACACTTCTGATTATTGAGGTTAGAGGATGTGGGAAACTTCAGAAGGGATATTGTTGAGTTTACTGAAGGTGAACAAATAGAATGGATCCATGTATACACAAGATTTTGTCATTCATATGCAATTATTATGATAGTTTATATGGAGTTGTAGGCATTTATACCAGAAATCATTTTCTGTATATCAACTGCAATCACAACTTCCTAGTCCAGTAATTTGACTGGGGTTTTTTTTGTTTGTTTGTGGTTTTTTTTGTTGTTTTTCTGTTTGTTTTTTTTTTTTTAATTAGTTTTTAGTCTTAATAAATAACATTTTGACTAGACTAGGAAATAAAAGAGGTTTTATTTTTTGTTTCACTGGTGAGATTTATTTCCCTTCAAGTGTTTGATTTTGGTTTTGGCCTTTTTTTAATCCTAGGTTTTATGATTTATAGATAGTTTAGAGTCATGAAACAGGGAGATAAAAACAGTTCAATGATCTACCCATTTCAAAGCCACAAATGTCTTCACTGTAAAGATGCCCTTAGATAAAGAGGAAGATGATTCCTTTCTCAATTTCAGGAGAAATAATAAAGTAATGCAGGCATTTGTTTAATATGCAAGTTATGCAATTTTAATTTCAAACTGGGAGAGGTTAGTGGAAAGTATGTTTCTAAAATATCATCTGAATAAAATGTATAATTAAAATTTCAATGTTTATCCAAAAATATTTGAAAAGTTGGAAGAGGGGAAGGTATGAGCTGAAAAACCTTTCAGTTTAAAGTAAAAATTCTATAACAACTGCAAAACTATACTCAATAAGATTTTAATTCTTGCTGACAACATGTCATTCAAGTTATGGAATGACAGAATATAAGATTGTGTTTTAGCACTTTCACTGTCTATTCAGGAAGACAGAACTCTTGCTATAAATGGTTGAGTGAAAGAAAATAATGACAGCATGTGATAAAAGGGATCTTTTTAATTACACTTATAATGCTTACCTGCAAATTAATTACAGAATATAATACAGATTAAAACACTGGCTAATAGTTTTGCCTTAATTTTTAGGGTATTTTGCTTGCTGTGAAAGAGTTAACTGTATGTTTGTAGTAGTGTTACTGGCCCCATGGTGCATATTCTTCTTAAAGCATATGTAGAAAAATTCACTCACTGCTCTCCATTTGGATATCTTGCCTGTCTTGCTGGATGTGAGGCCAAAAAGCTTCTGGGATTTGGTAAATTGGATTGTCTTAGGGACACAGTAGGCACAGATAGCAACTGTCTACAGAACTATTACCAGAGCTAAAATACTTTTTTTTTTTTTTCAGTCCTGCAACAAGTAAAGCTATGTTTGACCCAATAATCATTGCTTTTATGCAAAAAGGGATGTATATTTGAGGTTAATTTGTGTCTGCATTCATAACAATGTAATGCTTCTCTTTAGGACGTTAACATTTGTTTATACTTATGTGTTTTCTTAAAGCCAGGGTCATAAAAGTTTCCCTTTCATGCACACAATTGGAAATATAAACACCGATGAAAGAAAAAAAATCCAAAGAAAGTGACAAAAATACAGTATGGAGGGATTTATTTTCTTTATTTGTTCTTAGCTAATTAATCTTTTCTTATAGGTCATTATTTTTGGCTGTGACTGTTCCCAATATGGAAAGGAAACTTAGCCTTCCCATTTAGGTCAGAAGTGAATTTCTGAAGTTTGCTGCCTTTATTGACTATAATATAATTGAATTGATGTTAGTCATTGAAAAATTACCCTGAGAGTAAATATGCTGTTGTAAGTATCTGCTTAGAAGGAATATAAAAATATATGAGAAGTGTTATAACATCAACAGCTTCTTTTATCTTTTTTCATTCTTGATGGTCAATGGCTATACTGTACACCTCTTCATTCTTCTCTGCTCTTCAGTTTGATGTTACTGACACTAAATGATGCAGGAAGGGCTGACTGAATGAAAACCCAAGGAATCTGAATACAAGATCTGCTATCCTTGGTTCTTCTGTAGCTATGCACCTGTTGAACTCCCCACATTGGAAGTGTGTAAAATATTTAGAAAAAGAGAAATAGCAATATTATGCAGGGCTTCTCACCCACTTTACTGGATTTCCCTTAACTGACTGGTTCAAGTTCCAATTTTGTATTTTAAGCAAAAATGTACTATTAACTCAGATGTTGCAGTTATTGAAAATTATGCAGAAATATGAAGATGAGATAATGAAGAAAATAAAGGCTAATATTTTCTAAGTCAGAAGGCTACTCACCAAAAAAGGGTGAGTCTTTGAAAGTCTTAGAAAAGAGGAAGGAGTGAGTAGGTCTTCAGAGAATATGCATCAATTCACTGAGATCACATCTGTAATTGTACAGCAGTGGTGAGATGAACTTCACAAGGTATATTCACAGCAGCCTTGTGATGCTTAATGAATCCTTCACACCTCTCATACAACACTTGTTATAATTCAGTGGTTTAGCTTTCTGAAGAGATTAGTTTAGATGGGAGGAAGGGATGACTAAAAATATGTTCTAGTGGATTTTCAAACCTCAAAGGCTGTAAAAAAGAAATTATTTTTCTTTTTGCTGGAAAAAATATTTTAGAAAGGGCAGCCTGTGGGGGAGAGAGGGGTTTGTATTGCTCTTTTCAGTTCACAGGCAACAAATGAGTGGCTGCACAATACTTAATTGATGGAGACTTTATACAGAGGGAGTGCGGTACAAATCCCACTGCCCCAAATTAAGATGTTTTACTAATGCATCAGACTCAGAGACCATTGTTTTAGAGGAAGTGAAATGAAGAGATAGTGCTTCTGAAGTTAATACATGCTGTGTGAAATAAATTTTCTCAGTTGGCTGTTCCAGGTTACAGATACAGCATTTTAACATTTTACATGTGCTGCTGCTTCCTAAGAAGAATTATTAAAATGGCAGAAGCAACTTTTAGAGGCTTCTTTCAAGTGTTTTGTTATGTCAGCTCTAAAGCTTATCAGTTAGCTTTTGTTGTCATAACAAACAAAACCATTTTCAGTGAGGTCTTTCAGCCTGCTGTGAAATTTGTAGTAGACAATCTGAATCTTGGTCATAAATTAAATGAAAATGTCTGTGTTGTAAACCAGATCCAGTTAAACATTTTTATGACGATGGTTTTCTGTAGCTTGAGACTGGGTTTAGCGCCTTGCTAAAGTTAATAGACTGCAAGATTTTGTAAACTGCTGTAAATAAATCTACTAAATAGTACAAATACTATATGCTTATAAGAAAGTTAAGAGAAGTCAGGTTGCAAGGCAATACAGTAAAAAAATCCTACTTTCTGCTGCCATTGTGGAGGGAAATCCACAAGCATTTGTCTATATAAAACATGCAAAACATTTTTCTTTCTCTTCACATCATTATATAAGACATGGTTTTGAAAAGCTATATCTAAACTTGAGGGAAATGAAGCCACAGTTTTACAGATGCTATCTGCTCTAGTTTGGTATTCTTTTTCTTCTGATGCTTTCAGAAAGAAAGCATCTGATACGTGATAAATTTGCTAGACGACAGCACTTTTTGTCCAAAGATATATTTTTACAAAACTAGGATTTGTGCTAATTTGTCTCTTAGAAAGGCACAGCACGACAAAAATAATTTATATTCAGTATTTTATTACAGTATCAATCTTCTGTTAGGGAACTGGGAATGGGAAGGATGATGCAAACCCTTTTAATTATGGTAAATATAATTGCTTCTTTATAGTGTAGTTGTAGTCTAATTTACCTCTAGTACAATGGAAAGTTGGCTAGAATATCTATGTTATTGAGCTGTTGACTAGTTTTGTATGTTTTAAGTTTCTTAATTTTCATTACAAATTCCTCAGGAAGCAAACTATTTGTTCTTTCAATAGTTTGAAGGTGTCCATTGATATCTTAACAGAATCATAGAATCATAGAATTATCAGGGTTGGAAGGGACCTTAAAGATCAACTAGTTCCAACTCCCCTGACAGTGTCAGGGACACCTCCCACTAGAGCAGGTTACTCAGAGCCCCATCCAGCCTGGTTTTAAAAACCTCCAAGGATGGGGCCTCCACCACCTCTCTAGGCAAGCTGTTCCAGTGTCTCAACACCCTCATGGTGAAGAAATTCTTCCTAAGAAGAATGGTCTTTTTTCCATATTTGACTCAACAGTGTACATTAAGGGTGAAGGATAATTTCCCGTAGCTGTATTTCCAAAGATGGATGTTCAAACAGGAGCTGAGAAATACAACTTTGTCCCTAGGAACAGAGACTTACATGATAATTCTCATACCCTGTAAAAATAGGTACTTTCAGTGAATGATGCCTTCAATGAGAACAAATGTTGGTATGACTAATGTGCTTCTGAGTATCTTCAATGTCATTGTCAGTTGCAGTCTATTTCCCTCTAGTCAGACCGCTTCTATGAAAAAAAAAGATTCTCTTCTCACTTATTCCAGCACAATTCGATAGTGAGATAAAATTCTAAAAGACCAGAGGAGCAATACATTATTCTCTAGGTTGGTCGTGAGTTGTCCCAAACAAAAAATGTTGCTAATGGAATTTGGCACAGAATAATTACCACAAAAGGTTTGGTTTTCTCTTTCATTTATGAATAAACATGTAATAAAGAAGACAACTCCCTGAAAAGGTTCAAGGCTGTCCTCGTTTGAGCGAGAACAGAACTAATTCTGTTCAGTGATTACACTTTTCAGTTCAGTTCTTCTATAACTAACGTCACTTCCTGAAGTTAGCAGCCTGTTTTCATGGTGTCTGCTCCTGGCAGGGATAACACCCCATGGTTAGAGTTACTGCCAAACATTGGTGTGCAGACCAAGGCCACTGATGGATCTTGTGTGCCACATTGGGGGTGCAGGAAAGTGAAAGGCTGCACCTGCAGGGAGGAGTGGACAGGATAGGTGACCCCAAACTGACCAACAAGGTATTCCAGCCCATATACGTCATGTTCAGTATAAAGCAGAGGGATCAGGAGGGTCTACAGTTTTGCTTGCTAGCTTGCTTGTTTGCTCGCTTACCCTCTCTCTGGGGGGGCTCCTGGGCTCTTGTCACCTCTTGGTTTGCTTTGCCAGCTTTGCTTGTCTTGGCTGAGGTCCTCTTTCAGTTCCTTCCGTGGAGCATCCAAGGAGGAGTCTGTCCATTCTGTCTTCAATGCCAATCTGTTTGTTCCTGGTACCTGGTTCCTGGTCCTGTTCCTGGTTCCTGCTACCAGAATCCGGCTCCCGAACACAGCTCCCATCTGCTGCGGGGCTCAGTGTGGGACTCCCCTTGTGCCTGCTCCACAGCATC
>JANHFX010003015.1:18006-28770 GCA_027560015.1 Chloroceryle amazona
AAGGAAAGGAAAGGAAAGGAAAGGAAAGGAAAGGAAAGGAAAGGAAAGGAAAGGAAAGGAAAGGAAAGGAAAGGAGGCTGAGTAGGTTATATTATGATACAACACATATATTTTGTTTCTGTGACATACCAGAGAACTGCTGAAAAACAAATGGAATTTTATTGTGATTTGGGTAAGTTGTTTTGTAAGCAACTTCTCAGCTGAGGAAAAGTTATTCTACAATTTGCGTGGGGAAAGCATACTTCTTGTAGAGCATGTCATTTGGTCAACATTTCTGTAATTGACTTCTTAGTATCTCATTTTGGCTTTCGGTCTGTTAAAGCAGTGTTTACATCAGGAAGTTATATCACTACATGTTTTCAGTACTGTTGCATCTGCCTCTTCCTTCAGAGAAGCCTGAGTGCAAACCATCCATAGATGTTCATATAAAGAGAGACAAACCACTGATGTCAGGACAGATTATCACAAGTGTTAATAAACAGGTAGTAATGAACACAGCATAAACAAGCTCTAAAGGTCTGCTGCTTTGTGCCTTATACTGAGGCATGGAGGCAGTGAAAGACTCTGAAGGAAAGAGTTTAAATGGGAGCTGAAGTTTTAATGGAAGCTGAAGAATTTAAAGCACAGAAACAAAAAACATCCTTTGAGGTCCTTCACTGGTGAAAAGGATTTGCCATTGTTTAATGACATCACATTATTCTTCTTCCTTATCCTGCTAAAACAATTACTTAGTTTTGTATTGGCTAGGTCCCGTTAAATACTTCTTGTGTCTCATGCAACAAGTTTCCTCAGCAGCTAAAAACTAGGGAGAAGTATAAATATTTAAGGAAAGATGCTTATGCTGGTTCTGGTACAAAATTCTGAATTGCGCATATTAAAATTAGATTGAGCTACTAAAATTCTCTGGATATCACTCTGCTGTGAAAGCTTGATATGTGTATATATGGAGACATACAAAAATGTAATGCAGAAACTTGCAATCCAATTTAATTTCTTTATCATTTTGAAATCAAATATACTTTTGAAAGTGGGAGGACATGAGGAGCAACAATATTAACATGCTTCTGTAAAGCGTGAAGTTGAAGACCAGCTTTATTCATCTTAATGGTTAAGAAGTATCTGGTATGTAGAGGAACACTTGTGACATAATATTACTGTAATGTGATAAATATTAGTATTAACTGTTTAATGTTTGATTTATGGTAATTATTCTCTTAATACATTGGGATAGATGCAGTCAACCCCCTTAAACAAAGCAGTAGTTTGGTACAGGCTCCAAAGGAGGTAAAAGTCTGCATGATAGCTGGGCCAAGAACTCCTTTATACAATGCACAAAAGGGTAAAGTGACACAATGAGCATCAGCACATAATGAGATTGGTACAGTGATCATGTGAAAAATGCATATATAGCATGTGTTTTTTCTAAAACTCATCCATCAAGGAACAAAGTAAGTTGTGGGTACAATGAATCTCATGCATACCTTCCTATTATATGCACACTGTATGCAATTTGACCTCAAGTCAACCGCTTTATCCCATAAATATGACAGCTTAAGTGAGCCTTTTTTGAGCTCTCCTTGATAGGCAGGGTGGCTGTGTGGCAGTGATCTCCCCTTGAGCTGGGACACCTCTCAAGGTTGCTCCTCAAGGCAGCAAGAACTTTTACCAATGACCAATCATTGAATGACCCCCATTTGAGTTCTCCCTGAATTGCAACTACACTGTATGTCAGGTGACTCTCCCCTTGAGGAGTAATGCCTCTCAAGGTTTGAGATTTCTTAGATGAGACTGAGAGATTCCTCCTTACCAAAGTGGAGAATCCCCTATTTGCAACTCATCCTCTCAGAGAGGAGTCTAGCTGTGGCTTCTGCTTGTTAATCTTAAGTGTAAGTACATTGATATGAATGCTTACACTTAGGTTTCTGCTTATTCTTTCAGTGACTTCATATGTTCTTATTTTTATTCATAACTTATCTTCTGTACAACTTACTTTTCAGTGCATAAGAAAACCAAAGGAAGACAGTGGCTGTAACGTTCCTTCAAACACACCTTGTAATTACACTTAAATTATCTCTGAGATACTAAGAAACTTGTCATATTTTGTTGTTTACCCTCTGGTTTGGAGGGCACCAGTTCATCTCCCTAGTCCCTCCAGTGTTTAGTTCAGGCTCAGCATGTAAAAATAATCCAATTGATATATTAGAAAAAATGCTGTTAACTTTTAAGAAATATAAATGTCTGAAGTTTCAAAGTATAGGATGTTTATCTACATTTCAGATTTTTTTTTCCCAGAGTCTTTGTTATCACTTGGCATTCACTGTAGGGAAAGAACTAAATACAGATTCTGTCCTCCCCTGTTGACTTTAGCCAAGAGGCTTGCAAAAAATGTTAGCATAATGTGAGTGGGAGGCCAGGAGCCTGAAAGATCAATTTTTTTTCTAGAATGGAAGAAATGCACTAATATTTGTCTGCAGCCAGCTACTCAAAGTCCTTGCATATGTGTCCCGTTTAGGTCACTCAGGAATTTCCTCATTTTTCCTATGTTTTACTGTTAAACATGAAGGGACTCCACACAATGAGAAAACAGTCTCATAGTATTTTTAACAGGACTATACATAGACAATTTCAACTGTATTGTCTCCACTTAACTGCCTTTCAGTTTTGTTCCTTTAATACACTTGCTGTATGAAGGTAGTGAACTAGTGTGATTTGTAATTGAAAAAACAAACGTTCCACTAAAGAGTCAGTGGAAAAAACATCTTGATGATATCAAAGAAGAAAAAAACCAACAAACCATCTTTGTTTTATGTCTATTTCTTCACCCTGAAAAAGTCTAGCCACTGCTGTCAAATTAAAAGTGAGTCAGTTCAGATCATAGTTTCATCAGTTTGCTTAGTTGTATCTTCCATTCACTTTTAGTTTTAAATATGTTTAAATGGTTATAGTTGAAGGTTGCCAAACTAGATGTTCCAGTCGTTACCACAGTGTTAAGAACACTAAGCCAGCAATGAAACTGCTCCAAAGATATAAGGGCGTGGATCCTACAAAAACATAAACTTTCATATAACTCTACTTGCAGTATTAGTTCTGTGGAAATATATAATAATGCCTTTAGCAGCAAAATTTTTTTAAAAATTAGAGCTTTTGGGAAACAGAACCCCAGTTTCTTTTTTTTTTTTCTTTATAATCTGATATCACTTAGCAATTTAGATAGTCTAGCTTTGTTCTGTTGTGTTTCAGCTCTGTCTTCCTTTCACTGAATTTTGCATGATATGGTCTACAGGTAATCTAGACTGGGGAAATGAATTAGCAGTGTAACTGTAATTTATGTTATCTGAGTTTTGTACAACACAGTGCAGTCTGGAAAAATTAGATATACAGTAATAGGATTAATTAAAAGTATAAAGAATTGACTACTAGAGAATGGGAATTTCAGGAAAGTCTTATTTTCAGTATTTGTCATTCAAAGAAAATTACTTTTTAATTGGAGTACAAAGAAAATGTTGTGATAAGGAAACAAGGTAAAGTGAGAATATATATTGTAGCAACAATGTGCCCTGAAATGAGGGGACATTTGAAATAGATTCAAATTTCTGACTGAATCATTAAGAAAAATGCAATTTCATTACTGGTCAATATATATTTTGTGCAATTTTTAATTAATTGGTAGCGTTTGCTAAACTTCAGATACAGGCAGCAGAAGGTCTCCACCACAATAAGTGATGAGAGGTAGAAGGTCAAGAAATCTTACTGTTAACTGCAGTTCCTTTGTTCATACAAAGGAGTTGTCTGGAGATTTGACATATTTATTTCATGGCTATGTCTACATAGCTACCAATAATTTGTACACTATAAGATGACTTTTTCTGATCCTTAAACTACTGGGAATTCTAGTACTAAGACATTTCTAGATCCAAGCTAGATGTTTTACCTACCATGAAAAAACTGAGGCCACAAAAGCTTTAGAATTTTATGTTCAAGGGTCACATGCTCTGCAGTCACTGAAGAAAAACTCTTCCTAAATACTTCAGAGTATGGATGTTCTTGGGATATATCTTTAACACACATTGAAGTGTACTATAGAGACACCTGAGCAGACCATTTGGGTATGAAAGGCAAACACTGTGTGGCAGCACTCTCTGTGAATAATACCTGTCAAGATGATACACCTTAACATACTGGAATAAACTTTTAAATTTTCTTCATGGACTTAATGTACATTGTTTAACCTTAAAGTATTATAAAGACATAAAGTATTTTGTCCCAAGGAGTTAAATAGCAATAGCTTTTTCTTTAAAACTTCCACTGTATCTTTATATTTGTAAGTGTAGACAATACTTTAAATAGAATTATATTCTGTGTTGATTGGCATGAATAGGAGATGATGTCAGCTAATAAACTACTATTAACTTTGAAACAGCAAGGATTCCTAGCCACATGAAGTGAAATTGGAAATACATCTTTTTCAATTTTAACATCTGCTTTTAAAACATGCATCCCAAATTAAACATAATGGTTAACCATATGACTGTAAAATAAAACTTCTGTATTCGTTTAATAGGATAACTATTATCTAGGAGTATTATTTTAGCATATTTCATTTAGTGTGACAGAAATAGAATTTCTGGGTGTGCCTGTTTTTACATGACAAGTGAAAACAAATGAAAAATATATATGACTTATCTGGAGACTGTTTTCCTAAAATTTTCTTGTTGTGTCTTAGTTTTGTTGAAAGGCTGTTTAACTTGTTTAACTCAGCCTCACAGCTTGTCTAACTTAGCCATAGGAAAGGTAGGTAATTTAGGAAAAGTCAGTATCTGATATTCTATATGTTTCTAGAGTAAAAGCCAAATTATGCATTTAATTTTGTAAAAGGAAAAAAAAAAAATCAAGGTAATTGAGAGGAGGAAGAATAGTTTTACCTGACTCAAATAAGAGCCATGTTGAAATATTTTGCATTGCCTTAGCTTTACCATATCAAGAGAACTTACAGCTTTTTGTTCAAGATCTAGAAATGATCAACAATGTGATAAAATGGACAGTGGGATAAAAAAAAAAGTATATATTTGTTGAGGAATGCTAAAATATTATTAAACAAATATTTTGTTCACTCTAAGGTGCTTTCCAAAAACCAGAGCACAGAGACTCTGTCAAACATATTGGTTCACCCATGAAGGCAGATATGTGGGGATCCAAAGATCCTTTTACACTGATCAATGGCACGGTCAATAATGATGATAAAGAAAGTGATAAAACTTTTCCTATTTGACTGTCAACAAATATGACGTCCTTGAAGTTATTTTTAAGGTTCTGTCTCGACTAGTTATTGAGTAGCCTTTTTTTTAAAAAAAGTTAAATCATTTTTGATTACTTTCTCTGTCAATTCTAAGAAAAAACAAAACAAAACAAAACAGTAACCCCGCAATCTTTTGATTTAAGTTTAAAGAAATGCAATTTGACAGGCAGTATATGAAATAGAAAAGTGGAGGAAAGAGTGGTTTATGTCAACCAATAATAGGGTACAAGGTTTTCACACATAAAGTTTTGGACTCAGATTTGGGTGAGACCAGGATTAATAACCAAGACAGAAGTTCATCTTGATTTCCCACCGTAGAAGCCTGAAAAGAGCAGTATCATATAGCAATCTAGGCTAATACATTTTCCCTGGACCAATTATTCACAGAGCCCTCTTTACCTGGGAGAATAAAGTACAACACAGACAAATATTTTAATGGTTACAAGCTCTACCAGAGGAATGAAGTTAAGATCAGTTCCTACTCTACTCAAATACAGAAGAGGAAATAAAGCCATACGCAGGCTGAAATGCAGGGAGGCAAAACAGCCCAAGAGACAGGGCTAATGAGTTAACTTCTGGAGTTAAACTGTCATCTTATAGTAAAAAAATCCCTCTGGAGTCATTCCTTTATCCATATGACATGTGGATCGAAGATAGTTCAAGATTTTGCTTTACTGCTTACTGCATCAACTGACTATTTCATAGGAAGCCTGACAAAAAGATTTCCTGGCCCTAAGTCTAATGCCTGTGATGCACATTTTGAAGGAACCTAATTTTGGAACTGAAAGAGGAGGTATGAGAAGCAGAGTCTGATGCTGAGAGATGCTCTAAATAGCACATTGTAAAAAGGTGAGAATGAAAGGCATAATGTTAAAAAGGACTGATGCTTTTGAAATTTGTTCAAGAAAATTCAAATGCATTTTCAAAATGGAATTTGATTTTCTATAGTTTGTGGCTCCCCCTACCAGCCTAAGAGAAAATCTGATCTGTCAGGTTCTGGGACCCTGCTATTGCCTGGTCCAGTGTATTCTCGAGGTGGCATAAAATTGGTGGAATAAAAAAAAAAAGAGATACATAAAATTAGTTTACACTGAGAAGCACATGACTGCTGCTTTCAGGAAAACTTAAAAACATACCCATAAACTGTAACACCAGGGAACTCTGTCAGGTACATGTGTCTGATGATGGCTAATGAAAAATATAACAGTTGATAAAATTGTGGGATCAGGACAGCTTTTTCTTGTTTTCCCCTGTGTCAACAGAGGAGGTACAGGGTCTTCACTCAGCTTCCTACGTACGTGACAGCTTTGAAACATTCTTATAAATGTCTTGAGCTAAACTAAAAGCTAAGTTTTGACAAGCATGTTCAGATAGCAGAGTACTTTGAACATGAAAGGTCTAATGAAGGAAGTAAATTCCACTACGGTCTGTAGTCTGTGAACAAAAGAGGGATTACAGGTAAATTTTTGCATTTGATCGGAGATTGCAGTGTTTGGGAGTGAAAAAAAAACCAAACAACCCACCTGTTTTGTTTTTTTTTTCTGTTCAGAACTCCACTGACACACTCTTTTCAGAGAGGTAAGTAGCTCCTAAGTGCTATAAGGTAAGCTGCTATAAATTGCTTCAGGAAAAAATATAATATGGTATATAGAAATTTTACTCCAAGGCACCTTAATAATGGTGCTAATTTGTGAGCTTCTCATTTTGCTGTGTGCTTCTAAATTAAACCCTGAACTGGTTTATTCTGTATGAAATCCTCAGTCTTTCATGTATTTTAATTAAATCTACGTTCAATTTGTCCAGGTGTTACAGGCATGAATAACTTACGTGAATGTCTTAGTGGTTATTCGTAGAGTTAGTGTGATATGAAAACCTACAACTCCCAGAAAGACCGTAAGATATTATTACTCAGTGATGACATCATTATGGAATAATTCAATTTAGGATCATGTTTGGTATCATCAATCCATCCTACCCTGAATGGTACTATAAACTGAAGAAATATGGGAAAGAGGTAAGCAAAGGAAGATTCACACAGGGACTGAGTCCAGTGTGTTGAAAACAAGCCACTGGAAAGACATGCATGTTCATCACTGATCATCACCCCTCCTACAATGTGTATCTTTATGAAAGTATTGAGCACAGAGGAGTAATCATCAGTCACTTAAAATGAGAATAGTTAGTTGTTACTATTAACAAGTAGGAAAAGAACACCCTGTTGACATACAGCTGTATGTCAACAGTAATTAATCAAGCTACAGTCTGTAGACTGAAAATGCTTGTTTCATGATTTTACTTGTCATGCATACTGTACTGCAAACTTTTGTAGTTGAACTTAATTATTAGTGATTTGTGATAGTTAAATTCAATTCTATTATGTTGTTTCCTAGCAGAAGAGACAATTCAGTATTGGTTTTCTTTAAGATAAGACTGAATTTAAATAATGAATTCAATAGAATGTAGTGACTCCAGGTTGTTTGTTTTTCTGAAAACTCTACTTCAAGGTGTGAGTTAAAAATTCCATGAGGCTCACTATGGACTTTGACAGTTAAAAAATAAAGTTGTATCTAACAACAAAACTGTAAGATTTAATAACATGTAAACTTCTCAAAGCTACTCTTACTAAGTCATTATTTCTCACTTTGCTCATTTGAATGGTGAAACTTTCAAACATTTAAGAAATAAAACACATGTTCCTAATAGCATTTAGGAATATCTTTTGATGATACCTGTTAACACTAAACATAAAATATACCTCTTCTTTTCATTCTTTTCATTAGGTCCACTAATGACTATTTCTGTGTCATTGGCATATTGCTTCATTTTAGTCTGTTATTAATTTTCCCTTTAGCAAAATATCTCAGTTCCATTGAGTCAATTCTATGGAAGTATTGATAGCTATGTCAGAGTAAATTATATTAATTCTTTGTTATTACAAATTAGAAGATTATTTACTAGGTGTCCGTAAAGTTAAGTATCTCCAAATACACTTTTTATCAGTGTGTTGAATAATCAAGTATTTATTAAAAATTATCCTGGTGGATAGCCTGAGTAAAGACATATTTTCACAGTTCAGTTTTACTCTTTCAGCTTTGAATTGAGATCTAGAAATTATGTCCTATAAGAAAAATACTGAGAACTGTTTAGTACTGAGGAAAGAAAACTACAGAATAAAAAGAAGCTATCAAGTATTAAAAAAGCCATTGTGGGAAGAATTAACAGCTAAATCAATGTCTGCTGTTGACAAACCTAAATTCTAGTAATGTTCAACTCAAGTCTTGGAGGAGTTTTCTTACACTAATTAAATACTAAGTAAATCACCTAAGAAGGCTGCGAGATTAGAATCATAAAATCATAGAACGTTAGGGCTTGGGAGTGACCTCTGGAGATCACCAGCCCAACCCCTCTGCCAGAGCAGGATCAGCCAGGGCAGGCCGCAGAGGAACATAGCCAGGTGATTTGAAAGTCTCTAGAAAAGAAGACTCCACAACCTCTCTGGGCAGCCTGTTCTAGTGCTCCAATATCCTCACAGTAAAGAAGATTTTCTTGTGTTAAGGTGGAAATTCCTGTGCTCCATTTTGTGTTTGCTGCCCCTCATCCTATCACAGGGCATTACTGGAAAGTGACTAAATTTGATATGATAAATTTAGATAAAATGCAGATTAAGAGTTAGATAAATCAAATGCAATTTTAGAGTTAGATAAATCAAATGCAATTTTCTCAGGGACATCTTAGAAAAAGACCAGATGTCTTGAACCATTTGAAGCATGTCTGTTTTTATGTTTTCATGAATATGAACTTTGAGGTAGAAATAATGCAGTCCTTAGTGTGAAGACAATTTCTTTTTCTCAACTTTAGCATCAATTTAACTACATACAAGAACTACTTAGATAATTGTTTTCTTAAAGTGAAAACATCACTAATGCTTCCTCCAATATAGGAACAGACATCTACTGGAGAGAATCCAACAGAGGGCTATGAAGAGAATTAGAAGACTCGAGCATTTCTCTTACAAAGAAAGGCTAAGATATCTTTCTCTATTTAGCCTGAAGAGAAGAAGACTGAGAGGGAATCTTATTAATGTTTAGAAATATCTACATGGCATGTGTCAACAGGATGGGGCCAAACGATTTTCAGTGGTGCCCAGCAACAGGACACGGGGCAATGGGTACAAACCGAAACACAACAAGTTCCATTTGAACTTAAGGAAAAAAAATTGTTACTTTGAGTGCAACAGAGCAATTGAACATGATTTAACATCTTGAGTATCAATGAGAACAAAGATAACGTCTGTCTGCTGAATTACAGCACCTCTGGGATCAAAAAGAGCTGGTGGAATGGCTTGCATGTCCTAAAAATCTTTAGTGAGTTCTTGCATGGCAAGCAGGGAAGGTGAGCAGATGAGAAACCCATTGGTCAGGGTCAGAGGGTAAGAGGATGTCACTGTGGGCTTGTCCTGCAAAAGGCCTGATGAAGATGAAGTGGACAAAGTCATCTTTGCCTTTTATGAAGGCATGACTAGCTCAGTGAAAAAGCTCAAGGAGAAACCAGGTAGGAATCTGACAGTAGCAGAACCTGTGGCATGCTCTCATACTACTGCAGTAACCAAACCACGAAGGTACAAACTGAATGGGTTGACTACAAGAGAGGTGAAAGCTATCTGCATAGCTGGGAGCAGAGAGTTGCAGTTTAAAGCCTCTATCTAGTGACTGAGTTTATATAGTAGATGGTTACAAGTCACATTTCTCAGTACTTGATCTGAGGTCCAACATCATCTTAATAGCTTTAGAAGTGACTGGTGTGTGTGTAGGAATAGAAGACAGTAGCATTGTCTCTATGTGTAACAACAAACTGGGGGAAGAAATATGTGTGCACAGAGCAAGGCTGCCATTCAAGTGGAATTCTACATTCAGCTGAGCAGGAGGCACACTAAGGGCTGCAATGGCAGATGCAAAATATTGTGCCCAGAATGGAATAGTCATTTATAACAGCTGTGCAGAAGATGACCAGGGACCTAATGGACAAAAAAGGTGGATATTAGTCTGACAATGTAGCCATGTGTATAAAACATCACCTGCTTACTAAACTCCAACAACAAGATCACAGGCAGAGGATCAAGAGATTAACTACATGAATTTTGCATCTTGAATACTATGTCCAGTCTGGGACTTCCCAAAGGAAGACAGACATGAATAAACGAGCAATTTCTGAAGAGTGCTCCCAAGATGATCATGAGCCAGGACGCTTGGGCTGTGAGAACAGGTTGAGGGAGCAGGACTGTTCTAGCCTGTCAAAGACAGTATTAGAAAGACACCTTATCACTGTCTTCATCTACATGTTGGCAGATTATAAAGAAAATAAAATTACTTTTTATTTGATGAGAGAATCAAAATTCAACAAGGCCTTGAGCAACTTGTTAAAAAAAAAAAAAAGATGAATAACTTAAAACATTTTTTTAATATTCACAG
>JANHFX010003016.1:11544-34715 GCA_027560015.1 Chloroceryle amazona
CTTTCTCTTCTTTTTTTTTCCTCTCTCTCTCTTCTTTTTTTTTCTTCTCTCTCTCTTCTTTTTTTTTCCTCTCTCTCTCTCTTCTTTTTTTTCCCCTCTCTCTCTCTTCTTTTTTTTTCCTCTCTCTCTCTCTTCTTTTTTTTTCCTCTCTCTCTCTCTTCTTTTTTTTTCCTCTCTCTCTCTTTTTCCCTGATCTGGTTCACCATGAGACTGTGAACAGCAATACAGGAGATGGTCCAGGACGCATGAAATGACACTCTCTTGTGGAAGGTGGTAGCTTAAAGGGCCCCGATGCAGAATGTGAAACCCAACCTGATGGTGACAGGCTGGCTCATTTTTTCTCTTGGCATGATTTTTTTTTTTTCCTAGGGAGAGGGAAGGGTTCATAAGTCTTTAATAAATAGTATATTGAGTTTCCCTTCAAATACCACCTTAGCAGTCTATGAAAACACTTTCAAAAATTAATGCAGCTGATGCTGCTGGAGTGCAAACACCACTGTCCAGCATTTAATCATACGACATAAATGCTGGACATTATCAGCACTGTCTCATCATCTGTCTATTTCTCCTACCCCTTCAGTTAGGCTTTTTGTTCTTGTTTAATTTGCCAGCCTACTTCAAGAAACCTTATTTTATGTTCCCTGGTAGCACCTTGAAACTCTAGTCCTGGTCTCATAGTGGTGATGATAATACAATTCATAGCAATTTTCAGGAATTAAGCTAATTGGCTTCATGATGATTGCTGTGTTTCAGCCCTACTTAAATTAAGAAAGTTGCCCTGTCACAGTAAGGAGAAAATGTAATGCTGATTTGGCAATAGTGTGGTCCTTATCAGGCCAGCCTCTAGAAGTATTGGGACTGTAGCTGCTGTACGTAGGGAGCAGTTGGATGCTCTTCTTACTTGGCCACTCCACTTTGTTCTAAGGATCAGCTCTTCTATAGCTGTGGCTACAAAACTTGACAGAAAAGGAGGATCAAAGCCTAGTGGACAGTGGGCAGAGTTTACAGTCTGGCCTGTTCTGCTTATAGTATAATAGAATCTAAAAGTTCTCGTCCTATTTTGAGTAGGTGTTAGAAGGTGTCTCACTGCCTTGAGAGCCTGAGTGCCAAAATGTAGCTACTATGTGATTATGGGTTGGTTCATGCTTCAAACAAAAGAAACTGCTGTTGCAGTTAGGACCTCTCCCTTAAAGATAGTCCCCTTCTCAGGTCATAAGCCAAAAATAGGATGCCAGTAAGAACTCAAGCAAGATTTTTCCAGATTTCTTTATACCAATAATGATCTAATAGTGAAACAGCCAGATTAACTGGCATATGTATCTCTCGCTGCTAAAATGGTTCTTGCTTTGCTGAACAAAGGTGCATCCTTTACGTTCCAGTTAAGAGCTGCCTGACCGCTTCCCTTACTCCTGTAGATGTAAACTGATGGAAGGATGTGGATGATGAAGTCTGTTGGTACACTGCAAAAGCTCACTGAGGGATAGGGAAAATGACACCATCTGAAATAGGGAAGGCAGATAGATGTAATGTTTTGAACAGCTTTGACTCACCCCTAGCTAGGAATAAAAGTACTGCTTAACTCTAGGCTGTTTCAGATGCTTTGTCTCTCTGCTCTAGAGCCTGTGCTGTTAGTCTGTATAGTTGGCTGTTGTAGGAAGGTAACTACTTCATTAACCTGCAGGGTCATCAAGCAGCACTGGTGCTTATCTTGAGCAGTGGAGTAACAGGAGAAACAAGTGAAAGAGCCATTGGGTGTTACTGTGCCCCAGTGCTGCTGACTTCTGATGTAGCAGACTTGCACACAAGCTTTGCTTCTGACTTGCCACATAAGAGCGTCAGTTCTGTTTGAGCTACTCCAGAATTTCTGTCTGATTTCAAATTGAAGGTGTGCATGGCCAACTTCTTGCTAGCAGTCTGCCTGCCTGCAGAAAGAGGGGGAGAGGTAGGGATGCTGGTGTTTGGTTTCTTTTTTTGTTTGGTTGTGGGATGTTTTTGTTTTGTTTTTCTGTGTGTATTTCTCACGTGATGGTGTGGTTTGTTTTTTTTTCCCTGTTAACCATTTAGGCTCTCTGAAGACCATGGACATCTGGGACTGGATTTAATCACGTGTGGGCTATTAGATGCAGAATATCAAGGTTTAACAAAGCTAAAATTTCTCTCAGCAGGTGGTTTTTGCCTTCCCACACACTGATACTAATATTTGAGGTTAGAAGCTCTTCAGACTGCTCTGGCTCAGACAGCACTTTTTTTAGAGGAACTATCTTTACTCTTCAATATTGATCTAGAAAAAGGTGAAAGACAGACCCTTCTGTTTGAGCTTACTTTAGAGCTGCTCAAGTCCTTGTGAAAGTATTTTTCTAGATGCTCTGGTATCATATTTAGTAGGTAAACTGGACACCAAATGCTTGTCTTGTTCTTATATCTCTCTAAACAAGAGCAAGCCATTGGTTTTGCTTCGCATTAAGTTGGAAGGATCTTGCAGGTTGCTCAAGGAGGTGTTTAAGGTGGGAAAGATCATTACAGATCATTCATTTTCAGCTGAACAAGAGGGATTTGTTAGGAGAAACAAGTGTGCAGATTTAACAGCATTGTTCAGATAATGGAGGGCTTCAAGTTGTTTTTGACACTGCTGTAATAGGCTGATCACAAACTTGGATTAACTGAAGTGGGATACAAATTGACCTTAACCTAGTTTAGGGTTTGTGGCAGCTTGTGGTAAAGCCAGTGGTTTTGTTTACCTCAAAGAGCAGTTTGAAAAAAGCTGTTTTTAATTTAGAGCCATAGTTAGTATATTTAAAAGAATTGTGATTCCCAGTTTGGGTGGGGTGAGATCAACTAATAATCTATAAATCTCCCCTTCATCATGAGAGAGTACTTCAGATCTGTGCTGTAGCAGGAGGGAACTCTGGCAGCTGATGGGGTAAGCACGGAAAGATTCATGAATTGAGAGTGCAGCCAAGGTGAAGACTAAAGAATAGTTAGAAATTGTTCAGTGTTATTTGTGGACTTTTGTGTGGGTGGGTTTGTTTGTTTGTGGGTTTGGGGGGGGGGAGTGTCAAGTGTGTCCGACTTCTGGAGCCAATAATATTGCTAATGAGTTGTGAAAGCCTGGTCCATTCTTGATTAAGTTGAAGGTGCCACTAAGCATCTTTCTGGTTGTCCCAGCAGAACTGAATGACTATTGTTCTGCAACAATACAGTGCTCAGTGAGAGCAGAGGCTACCAGTCTGCCCAGGGTCTCCCATAAACAGGCTGCTTTGGTACTTGGTGGGAGGGATCTTCCACTAGTTAATGGGACCTGGTTAATGTATATCAAAAATACTGTTAAAAATTTTACACCTCACATGGAACCAAATTCAATGGCACCATATCAAAAGTACTTCTAATCAGTTGCCCAAGCTACTAAAGAAAAGAAAAGAAAACAAAAAACAAACAAACAAAAAACCCCAACAACAAAAAAGACCTTGTTAATTGGTAAAAAAGTGACACATAGGTGCAGTGTAAGACTAAAGATTTTTGACTAGAGTACATGAGATACCAACTTAAATGTGTTCATCCAACCTCTTTGGCATCAATTAACAGTGCGAGTGGTCTACAAATAGTCTCAGCAGACTGAAAAATAACACAGATGATGATGGAAGAAATTTCCAGAGGCATGTCTACATTAGCTGATTATATCTAACAGTCCAATAACAAAATTTTGAGCAAAGTTGTTGGTAATCTTTCTTTAAGTTGGAATTTATTTTCGGCTCTTTCATATGATAACACAACCTGGTGATTCAATCTGTGTTCCCTGGCCCTAATCCTCTTAATTAATCAAATCCTTTCTCATTGGTGTAACTCAGCTGCAATAAAAGGTCATGGAAAAGCCTTGACCATGAGGCATTTGCTGTCTGAACAGCATGGTCCATCTTCCTGATGCAAACCCAAATTAGTTCAATCCCTTCCGATGCTGTCCCGAGTCAGTGTTTTATGCTAACCTTGCCGTCCCTGACATCCTTCAGCGGCAGATCGTTATAGAAGCATGACCTTTCTGCAGTACTTGTATTTAGTGGTGCCATAAGGAAAGGTTACTGCCTTTCATCATGACTGAAGCTGTAGTCTGTGGAGCAAGAAGTCTTTATATAACTGTAGACTTGCATACATTAGGCCAGTGTTCCTTGATGCTCATGTGTCGTGAAATCGGACAGTGTCAGGCAGTTACCTCACTTTGTGGATGTTCTTACTGGTATCCACATGTGCATAATCCTGTGCTGTCCCTTGAATATTTGGGATAAAGAAAGCCCCTCTCAGATCCCAGGTCCCCAACTAGCTGGTTAAAGGGAGATGCTGTAGCTCACAGAGGAGCAGCCTGAGACAAGACCCTTTGGGACATCTAAATAGAAGGACACGTTCAGTGCAGTTTCACCAAGTTCTCATATAAAACTGTGGAAAGCAGACTATTAATCCTGAATCATGCTTTCTATTATTTTCTCAAAGTACCATAGCCAGCCTCAGGGAAGAGAAACTGGTCTGCATCTTCCTGCCTTCATGTTTGCAGTGTGGCTGCTGAGCAGCAGCTGGGCAACTCTACACTGGAACAGCATGGGTTTCCATTGATTTAGACTGGTCTGCACTGGACTTTCCTCCTCTGAGGAGGACCTAGCTATCTCTGCTAAGATACAGAAATCAAACTAGGATTCAAACAAGTACATGAGAAAGGCAATAGAGAAGTAGAAGGTGCAGCAGCCTGGGAAGAGGCTGAAAGCTCTGGTGTGAGGGGAAATGGAAGGGTAGGCTGGCTGAGCACACTGGGTAAGAAGAAACAAAGTGTGGCATGTCTGAACAAGTCTTATCCATTAACACCACAAGGGGAGGGGGCTCTGGCTTGGTAGTCAAGATCAAGAGTTGCTCTTTAATTTCCTGGCAGTCCATGCTCACTTCATGAGTGTTGCTAAGGTCTGCTGACTACCACATCTGTCCAGGTGTTCTTGGAAATCCTGTATGATTCAGATTTGATGGGAGTTAGTTTCAGTTCCAGATAACGGTGTATGGTGATACATCTTAAACTGTATTGGCAGTCCCTTCTTTGATAAAAAGCTGGAGAGATTGCTTTCTAACTGCTTCAAGGTAGAGTTTTCCCACTGGGAGGAGAATGCACCTCCCCTTTTGCACTCAAAACCAGGCAGCGTGGGAGAACAAAGGATTGTGGTTGCTACTGCAAGGAAGGAAGGAGAAAAATGGTCCCCAATCCCCTCATCAAACAAAACAGTGCAATTTCTGAAGTCTGACTTCACTTCTGAATGCACTGGAAAGGATGCTCAAGGGAGCAGAGTTTGTGAAGCCTGGCAGTTCTTTCCACATTCCTTGTGCACCAACAGTTCGTACTCTTTAATATTTGAAGTGTAGTGCTACCAGCTTGTGTGAGTCACTGACCTTTGACACAAGAAGGAAAGCACACAGGAAGTACTTAGCCGACCTACTTTCCATGGGTGAGTGCAAAAGCACAATGCAAACAAGCAGGGACAAATCTAAAAATCCAAATTACCTCATAGCAGGCAGGCAAACAAAAGATTGAAGGGCAACTTCTTGTTTGAAACTACTCTGGAAATACGCTTGTAGAAGCTTGAGGAGAAATGGTTTGGTTTGTTGTTTGTTGTGGTTTTGTTAGTTTTTGTCTTTTTTGTTTGCTTGGTTTTGGGTTTTTGTGTGTGTTTTGGTTTTAGATTTTTCTTTCTTTTTTTCCATTTGAGAAGGAAAATGCTAGAAAGATTAATATTTATTTGATTTATTTGGTTTTTTAGTTTCTTGTTATATAAAAAAAAAATAAAAATCATCTAACTACAAGGACTGCCTAGAAGGGGTAAGCTGTTGTCCTGATTAGGTTGGTGGCAGCTTGCATACTTGTGTTCAGAGAGGTTGAATTTTATGGGCTAGTTAACCACCTTGGAAATGAGCTGTTCTGTGGAAATGTGAGGAATGGATGAGGTATTAAGGATGGAAGGGAAAACTGGATAAACCAGGCATCTTAAAAGGAATGAAGAGGAGACATGGCCACTAAATACATCCATATAGGCAATAAACTGGCAATGAGAAAACTCAACTGCTTTGACATATCAGCTAGTACTGGCTAACTTCTTCCTGGGATGAGAAGGAGTGTTTCAGTCATTGTAAGTGATGCTGTGTTAACGCCAGCTAGAGACATACAGCGGGCCTGGCTGCAAAGCTGTCAAAAATGTATCTTCTTTTTACATGATAAAATAGAGGATTCATACTCTGGATAGGACCATGATCAGCTTGGATGATGCAGTGCAGTATCTCCTTAAACCTGCAGATGGGGCAGAGCTGGAAGAGGGTGATGAGGGCATCTGGAGAATGGGATAGAAGTCAAAATTCTGGAAAAGGGGGAATGTAGTTGCATGGGAACAATGAAAATTGGAAGAAGTGACTTACAGGGCTTTGGGTTTAAATCTGAGAAGGGAGAATGACTGGTTAGGTAATGGTAGCCCTGCAGAAATAAACCTGGAGCTAGTCACGAGTTGAGAGTCAAGCATGTTGTACAGATAGGAACTGTAGTAAGTGTACACGGCAGAGGCCAACAAGATGCATGAAGTAATCACTCTGCTTTATTCAGTGTTGTCTTCTTTGGATATCCTGAGCAGTTTTGAATGTTGTGCGTTATGACAAACAGGGATTTGTCCTCTTGTTTCAGCAACTGAACTTCTGGGTTGGTTAGTGTACTCCTCGAGGCATAAATGGAGGAAGCTCAGGGCTGTATTCTCCTACAAGCTGGCTTCTGACTCAGGATTTATTTAGTCTGAGTGCCCACACTTATAAAAAGGGAATCTCATTCTACTTCCAGTTACATGTTGTATTTTCAGGTATGTGAACAGCGCTGGAAAGGCTCAAAAAGGCAGAGAAGCCAAACTACTTTGTCTCCTCTTTTCCTTCTGCTCCTTAGAACTAATGCAGTAATTCACAGATGGTGTAGTTGGTAGATAGCGAAGACTTGAGCAGTCAGAACCTGACGCAGAAGGGTTCTATTGTGTAAGGACTGAGCATCGGTTGCTACCAGGATGCATCTCTGAAGGGATTCCCTGCTTTCTTCTTTCCCAAAGCAAGAAACAGTGCAGAGAAGGGGGGTGGTGAGACTGACCTTTCCAGTACTGAACAGACTAACCAGAACTACTCTCTTAGAGAGCAGGTGATGCAATGAAGAAAGATGAAAAAATGCAGTCTGAACAAAGAAAGTTTGTGTAACCTTCAGGAGCCCAGAGAGGGTTCTCCACTAGCAACATGGTAAGTTGGTTACCTCATCACTAACACACCTTTCCCCCTTCTCTTTAAAGCAAACTACAAATCTGAACCTTCCTCCTGAAGATCTTGATTCATCTGGTGATGATGACGATGCATTCTCAGGTTCAGGTGCAGGTGAGTTATTAGCATTTGTACTGTTAGTGCTTGATCCTTCCAGAATGTGGCAACTGAGATCTTGACAAGCATCCAAGCTAAAAGGGGGGGTGGGAATCACACCCACCCGCACACCCTGCCCCAGAATATGAGAGTTTTGAACAGAGAAAAAGCCTAATCCTGTCATCTTGTATTGCTTCAGATACCAACAATTGGCAGAAAATGAGTTGTAGGTGACTTGAAACGGAGCAGAGGCAGGTGTACTCCTTGTGACTGCTAATATGAGATTGCATAAAAAATGATAGGAAACTGGAGTGATTCTGTACTTACCAGGAAGAAAGACTGCAAGAAGGGCCTTTGTCCTCTCTTACAAGCTGGCGGGAGATACCGTTTGAGGATGTGTAAACCCCAGCCTGCCAACATACATCAAATGAAATTTTCTGTCATTGGATGTGCAAGTTCCCATGGGCCATAATTTTTAAGAAGTGAAACAGGGAGGGGTTAGGGTGGGGAAAGTCAATTGGAATGATTACTAATGTGCATGAGACCTTTGGTGTTCAGGGCTGAAGTTGAGGAGATGCTACTGAGGAAAGAGTGAACTATCGAAAACTAAAGCATGGTATCCTTCTGCTTCCTTCCAGCCACGTTTGTATTTGAGATTTAAATTCTGCAGGAATAAGGCCCTGAAATCAGTGCCAAATGTGCCAGTGACTAAAAGGGTTGAGTATATGAGTGATTGCTCTGAATTGGATAAAAAATATTTATGGGAAGAGTTCACTAACCATCCTGAGCAACCATTGTACTGAAAGCAGATGTCCCCTGTGTTGACCTTTCCCCAGACAGACTAGCACTGGTGCCTTGGGGAGAAGCAGATGACTAACACAGTCTTGCGGAATAACACACTGGGCTGTCCATTCCTTATTCCCTTGAAAAGGATAAGGAATTACAAACTGAACTGCTGTTACTCCAAAAATTGGCCACACAGGTTAGGCATCCTCCTTAGACCAGCCTCCTGAAGATACAAGTAATAGGTCTCTAAACTGGCCATGGATAACCCTTTTGTTTTGTTTTGTTTTGCAGGTCCCCTGACTGACCAGGCCCACACCTGGAGAATCCCAGGAGAACCGACTAATTCCTCATTACTGGCAGCACCAAAGGATTTCAATGAACAGCCATTTCCTGGGACTGAGAGCCGAACTGAAAAGGAAGTAGTATCTCCTTTTGCAACGAGTAATGTAGTGACAGAGGAGCCAGTTGTAGCTGTGAGGGATGAAGTAAACATCCTGGGCTCGCCTGATGAGAAACCAACCAATGATGCGGTTACAACAGTGAGAAGCCCCACCACTCAGTTTCCTTCAGTGGTTCACGTAACTTCTTCAGAAGCCTCAGGCACGGTCCATGAGTTCGAACCTAAAATCCCTGTCTCTCCTGTGCCAGACACTAAAGACGTGCCTGAGCCCCACACTACCATCCATCATGAGGGAGACATCACTGCCAACCCTACAACGACAGCTCCAGAGGACACTGTTCCTACACATGAGGATGTTTCTGAAGATGGCTCTGGAGACCCGGTGAGGGCTAATGTCTTTGGCATCCTTTCCAGGGAGATGGCTGTAGTAGTATGTAGTAAGTTGGTTTTGAATGAAAGTGTGGTAATTTATCAAAGCCAGTGATTGACTGAATAGTTTATATTGGTGGCGGGCTTTAGATGAGAAAAAAACAATAAAGTCTTCAGTAACAGACAGGATGAGAAACATGAATAACCTGCCTTGTATGTCCCAACAGGGAGACTTTGTCTTGACTAAAGATGAGGATTTGGTCCCCACACAGAACTCAGAAGTACTGGCTGACTCCGGGAGGAATGCCAAAGCAGCAGGAGCCTCGGGAATTATGGACAGAAAAGAAGTTCTTGGAGGTATCTGATATCCTGGATTTCTAGTTGGTAAAAGCAGACTCTTAGAGGAGTCTTCCAGGCAGCAGAAGCAGCAGCTCTGCAAGTACAGCTCTGAGCATGAAAACCAACCTTTCACATTAGACCTCTGAAATGAGGGTGGTGATTCATGCTTCTGCACAGTCAGAATGCTAACGAGGGCAAGTATTAATCTGCTAAAATCACAGCAGCCACTGCTGGTTACCTGGAATGTTATGTTTAAACCTATTCCTTCACTTCTCTCAAAAATGACAGTAGAACTGTTCTAGTGCTCCTGGGTCACGTTCTTAGAGTTGAACAACGTAGCATGGCCTGGTGGGAGATGTGTTTCTCTGAGTTTACCTCATGTAGATGATCAGTAATGGCAGGATGACTGGTTTGGGAGGAGGCAAAAGGACAAGTTAGTTTCTGGAAGCCATGAAGTGGGGCACCACACAGTATGGAACAGTCTGGAAGTTGCAAACATACTAGCATTATGTGGTGAGGCGTCTGGAGTAACTGTGGCTTTTCCCCCTCTTCTAGGTGTTATTGCTGGAGGACTAGTAGGCTTGGTGTTTGCAGTGTTTCTAGTTGCATTTATGCTGTACAGAATGAAGAAAAAAGATGAAGGCAGCTATTCACTGGATGAACCAAAACAGTCTAATGGAGGATACCAAAAACCACACAAACAAGAAGAATTCTATGCATAGACACTGATCTTCGGGACACTTCTTATTCCATCTTTATTGGACTCTTCTCTCCCTGCACATGGACCTCCTAGTGTGCTTTGCGTTAAACTTAAGCCATATGATCATTGGGATTTTTGCCCTTACCAGTTTGCCATTGGAAATTTTGTAACTACAAAGTAGATCTGGATTCACTGAACATTCCCTGCTTTCTTGCACAACTCTTTTGTTAATTTTATTTTTTCTCAAACAGAAGTGGGACTGCAAGTTCCTAAACTCATTTTGGTTTATCTAAAGACTGCTGGGGCAGGCAGTTGGGAGGAGATAAGGGAGCACTGTACATATAAACCTCTTGGTACTTGGTGAAAGGGCTAGCAGGAATAAACAATTACCAGTGCTCGAATTCTGTATAGCAGGGATTCTTCCTATTTAACTCATGGATGTGTTTCAAGTGTAACAAACGGCTGTACTGAGCAGATGTTTGCTACACCGCAGTCCTCTAGCTCTTTCTAGCTGCCATATTTGGAGCACTTAATGCCTGTGAAACATCAAGCTGAACATGATTTCTAGTGAAAGGAGGTGTGAAGGGCAGGATAAGCAAATGATTGTCACATGACTTAAAGAAAATAACTTCTATTTTGGAAACATTATCCCATACTCAGAACCAGCCCCTAAGCTGTTGGTGTGTACGCTAATATAAAACAAACCCCAAAGACCCCAAAACTAAGTGGAGCTTAGCATCAGACTGTCTCACTACCCTCTTGCTCTTTCTAGGCTTAGGTAAGAAATAGATTATTTTTCTAAGCAGTTTCATCTCAGAGATTCCTTCTTAGGTGCCAAATCAAGGCTGGGCTGTCGTGCTGCAGATGATTCTCACCCTGTGCTACTGTGTAGTCACCAGGTGACTGATGGCGTGTTGTAGCACCTGCCTCTCTGTGCACTGCTTACAGCGGGTGCCTCAGAACGTGGTCTGCTGTCTATGCCACAGAATACCTTGGCACACAGGGGTGGAAGGTAGAAAGCAGCGTATCATGACTTGGCAGCTAAGGAGTAGAGAAGCATAGCATCTGAAACAAGCCTGATGAAGGCTAAGTGTAGATGGCCTTAAAAACACACAACAGTCGGCATGCTTGACTCTCACGACCCCGGAACAGTTCTTCAGAAGCTGTTCCTGCACTTTGGAGAGAAGCAACTCCAGGGATGTCAGGCTAGTAAGGGCCAAAAAGCACCTCCTGAGGGAAGTCCAGGTGCCTGAAGCTATTGGTGGTCAGTGTGCTGTCAAGATAAGAGGTACTGAGGCCCCAATGAGGGTCTGGAGTCCTCCAAAGTATTTCAGACCAAGTGAGAAGAAAAGGGTGGTGTTCTGCACAAGCCTTACTTCTGCTCTGTATTTGGTTAGCTTCTTGCAAGTTCAGTTCCTCATCGCTCAGTGCAGAAGGTATGGGGTAGGTAGAGGAGTGTTTACAACTGATGTAAATATTTGTGCTGTTGAGCCAGAGGGAGTGATCAGAGAAATATTGGAGAATATTGCAACAGTTGGTATAAAGGGTGCATGCTAACAGTAGAACTTGTGTAATTTAAATGAAGTATAAAACACTCCTGAGCTGCTATGCAGCCAAAATTGGTGCCTTCTCTGCAAACCCAAGAAAAAAACACTTGATTCCAGACTCTTCTTTGTGCACAGGGAAAACTTGTGCATACATGTAGCTGGCTGCTTTTACATAAAGCTGCAAAGTCCAATAAGTCTTTTTTTTTTTTAACTGAATGAATTTTTATAGGTTAATACAATGACCAGACGGTGTTAACTTCAGCTGTAATTCTTTGCTTTGTATAGGAATGTAGAAATGTTGTTTGATAGGTTTTATCTATGAAAAGGTTCTTGTAAAGCACAGGAAGATAAAGTGGTAAAAGTTCAGTTGTACCTCACAACCTTGCTGGGGGAAAGGAAAAAAAAACTGTATATTTTGGTAGTCTATAAACTGACAGTTTGTGAAACAAACATGACATTCGGTGTTATTTAAGTGGTACAAGTGAAATACGAGTTTTAACAGAAGATCCAACATTTGATTATCTGTATGCCGTGTAAAGGTATACTGCAATAAATGACATTTTGGCAAGAATATGTCTGGTCTGTGAATGTTGCTCTATATAATAACTGCAAAAAGCAGATGGGTTTAAGGCTACCCAACTCTTTAAGAAAGCTGAATTCCATGTCTGAAATGTACATTTTGGTGCAAAACGTACATAGGGAGGATCAGCTCAGAATTTGAAGGGTATGAGTGTGGCCTGCTTCCTTCTTGCCCTGCCCTGCCCAGGTTGTGGTGAGCTGCTCTACCCTGAGGCAGTGGGGTGGGATGTGAATGGGCCGTAGTGGAGACTTTAATGAAATCTCTTTGTTGGAGCTCTGCAGCATTTCATGCTTTTCTGATTTTGGGAGCTCCCCTTGCTCATACATCCCCAAAAAGGTGAAAAAAAGTTGAAAACTTCCCTAGAGCTCCCTCTTGCTCCCTGTCCTAGGCCTCGACGAGTTTGAGAGCAGGGAGGGCTGCAGGATGGGCAGCTCTAAGTCTTTATGTTAATATGTGCTTCCTGAGACAAATGTGGAAACGGTACCTTCAAGGAGGCAGAGCAGAATAGTCCTGTCCTAAGTATTCTGCTCTACAGCGTCAATTAATCTGGGGTGCTACAGCTTGTGTGGGAGGAGATGGAGCAAAAGAGGAGTAAAGGAAAATGTCTTTCACAAAATAGGGGAGACAAAAGCTGCTGCCTGGCTGGGTGTCTCTTACTGCAGCTTATACAATTTTCTTCTACAAGCTGTAAGAAACCTACATTTCAGTTTGGTTCTGTACACTAGCCACTGTATTTTTAGTTTATAATCTCCTCTTGCTTCCCCTAGAGCCATGTGGGCTGTGTTTCCCATAAGAAAATGATTGAAGGGACTTTGGTAATGAGAAGGTATTGAGATGAGGTAGAAAGGATTGAAGGATTGAGTTTAGAAGACTAAACAAAGCTGGCGCGTGCTTTCTAACTACATGCCAACTTTGCCAGTCCCTTGAACTGGTAAAAGCCTTGTGTAAAATGGGAGTTGACTGTTGTGCGTAGCAGTGTCTTACCTGCTATTCTCTTGGGAGTTCCCAAGACTTTTACTTCCACTTCTCTAGTCAGAGATTATGTGGGAAGTTAAGGTGACAGAGAGGGGAAAAAACAAATTGCTGAGGGAAGTGGGAAATTTTTGTGTGAAAATCCTTACACATGAAATGAATGCAGAGTCTGATCTGCAGCATGCCCGTGAGAAAAACTACATTGGACTAAGAGAGAATAATCTAGAGAAGGGATAGTCTGCCTCTGTATTCTGGCATGAGTTAGCATGGGTTTTCCCGAGTCAAGTCTCTGTTCACTGTGCTTCCTGACTTTCTTCTTCATCCCTGCTGGAGCAACCACCACTTTTGCTCTTGTTTGCAACTGCGATGCAAAGAATGCGGCTGCCAGAAAGTCTGACCCCTTCTTTGTCCTGGAAAAATGAGCTGGAGGGTGTAAATGCACTGAATGTCAAGGAAGGCGAACTATGAGAGGAGGACTTTTCACAATTCTCACTTTGTCAGGTTGCATTAGACCCTCTAAAGGAAGCTAAAGCAAGTCTAAAAGGCTGTATAATCTTCTAATTGAAATAGAGAACAGGAGGGAAAAAAAAAAAAGGCTGCTCTATGGGGGTACTGAGAAGAAACACTATTTCAGGCATTTCATAAATGACTTCTCTGAGTCTTCAGCAGGACTAGTATCTAAAATGATGAAAATGAGTAGTAGAATAAAGGTGCAGGGTGAAATTTGCTCTCTCTGAGGTAGCAGTAAAACTATAAAAAAAACTCACCTCTAAATATGCAGGAGATGGAATAGAGGCTTAAAACCAAATAGTTACTTGGCATTCTGAGGTGGTGGTTAGCTCATGAAACTGGCAAGCCTGATGGACAGTTTTTAATAAGCTTGTCAAATTAGAGGATAGCAATTTTGCTGCAGAAAATGCAGTGTCTGCACTAAGGAAAGAGGGGAGAAGGAACGGCCTCAGCCGTGTGCAGGACCTTACAAAAGGATCTGACATACAAAAGGTAAAAGATGGGATAAAGTGGATTGTGCTAAGCTAAACAGATCTCTCACTTCTTGGTGGCAGATTTTCAGTCAAAGGCAATCTATTCGAACTGATTTTCAGTAAAGCAATTTATCAGTGCCACACAGAAATTGAATAATCAAAAGGAGGAAGCTGGGGATTAGGAAGAATTGTGAAGTGGTGAGGAGAGGGAGAAGGGAGGGTTTCCTTGCGTGTCACTCGCTGCACAGCTCCGTTCATCAGTGTTAGGGTTACTGCTGCTGCTGCTCTCTTAGGGTTCGATTAAACTCTCCCCATCACAGGCCACAAGGTTTTTTACCTTTTTCTCCCGATTCTTCTCCCCATCCCGCTGTGGGGGTGGGTTGCTGAATTGGTGGCACGGCAAAAAGGGGACTAGTTCTTCCTCAGCCTGCTTTCTCACACTGTCTACAAGTAAACTTTTCAAATTACACCTCTCTGCAAACACTGCCTGAAAAAAAAAAAAAAAGTCCTATTTCATACTTTAAACTTTGACATTTCTCCACTCCCCATCCCTTAGAGCATAGCACAGACAAGCCCGTCCAGGAGTCAATGATGCAGCAGCACTGCGAAGAAAGCAGCAAATGCAGGAGAGTGTGGGGACTGAGGGGTGCTGGGGACTGAGGAGTGATGAAGGTGCAGCGTGTAGCCGTGTGGAGCAATGTGCTGCTTCGGGTACCGATGCTGCTGGGTTTAAGGTTTGCCTTTCAGTCTGCCCTGTTCTTCCACACACAGGCAGGCTCACCTTACCCTAGTGCCAGTGGTCTGCTCTCAAGTTACTGCATATTTTATTTACTCTAGTGTACTACTCTCCTTTTTCCTTAGTGTGCTTGAGCAGGGGAAAAGCAGATGCACGGGCTTCTGGACTGTACTTTGAGATACCGAAATATAATTGGGATCAATGTACTCTGCTTTCTGCATGCAAACACGCGCGTGTATATATGTACATGTGCTTATGTGTCAGCATGCAGACGCTCACAGAGGTATGTGCTAACTAGAAGTCAAACCAGGAACTAGGTAAGGGCAATCACTACGTTTTAAAAAGTCAGAAGATAGGAAGCAGTTTTAGCAGCAGAATATCCTACTTGAAAATGACATAAAGCAAAGAATAAATAGGCAGGATTTAAAAACAGATTAGGATTTGGATAGATAGTGGATCTCAGAACACAGCTGTTCCAGTTCAGCTAGTGCCATGTGACTTTGTTGTAGGGGAAGGTTCTCAGCCAGCCATCAGAGCAGCCCTTGAGAACCTGTGTGCGGAAGAGCTGTCTGCTTATTCAGGGGTCCCCAGACTGTGGTGCGTGTACCACTCTGGTATGCAAGGTATTTCCAAATACCTCAAAAAACCTCCAAAAATCCACCACTGAAGACTGTCACACCTGCCTTATCTCTGGAAGTGACAGGCAGGAGCCAGCTAGATCCCTCCTTCTGTACACAGAGCTGGGAGCTGCAGCGGATGACTAAGGAGTTGGGGGGGGGTCACTGAACACAGGAGTTGGGCAACACAGAAGAAATTTCTGCTAACACCACCAGTACATTTCTCCCTCTGAACGAAGCCTGGGAAGTTGTGTCTCCGGTGAGTGGCTAGCTGTTTTCCTAGGGCAGTAAAACAGGTTGCATTTCTTTCTGAAAGGAGTGGGTTTGAGTGCCAGCAGAAATGCAGCAGTAGCTGAGAAATGCAGCTTCTCAACAAAGTATCTTTTCTTTTCTGCAAGGTGGTGGCTCCTGCCTTCCATCAGATTTGGAGTTAGTAGGTGCTGTGGGCAAAGGGCTGCTTCTCTGGGAGATGCTCCAGGCTGCTGTGGTCCCCTAAACATGAGCACGTGCTGTTCATAAACTGCTGCTGCCCCGCTTGGGCGATGTGCTGGATGCATTCCCCACTGCACAAGAGCAGCCAGGGTGTGACCTAAAGGAATTACATAGGTCTTCTTGTTCTTCTTGTTCTTCTAACAGATCATAGAATCATAGAATTGTCAGGGCTGGAAGGGACCTTAAAGATCGTTCAGTTCCAACCCCTCTGCCAGTGGCAGGGACACCTCCCACTAGAGCAGGTTGCTCAGAGCCCCATCCAGCCTGGTCTTAAAAATTTCCAGGGATGGGGCCTCCACCACCTCTCCGGGCAATCTGTTCCAGTGTCTCACCACCCTCATGGTGAAGAAATTCTTCCTATGCAGCCAGACTTCCTCATGCAAAGCCTTAGTGGAGGAAAGCTTTAAAGTGTTAAAACTTAGGATATTGTCTGTACAGAAAAAAATCAGACCAATGGGAATTAAGGCTGAAACAGTCTCAAGAGGCAATAAAAGAACATTAAAAACCCCCGAAACAAAACAAACAAAAACCCCCACAAACAAACAAACAACAAACCAACAAAACCCCGCGGATTAGAAGCCCTCAAAACAAAGGAGAGATTGCATAAAAAGAGATAGGCTGTGTGTATCACAATCCAGTGAGTAGATCTAATTACTTATCCCTCCATACTTGGAGGCTATCTGAAAAGCTACCTTTGGTGGCAATCAGAAATCGTCTTAATCATGCATCCTCTATGATCAGAGGCCATCACAGCCCAGCTCTGAATGGGCACCAGGGTTTGGCCAGCACTTGAAAGACTGTCACATGAGCAGAGTAGGACTGTACGTGCAGCTACATGCAGCACACAGCCCTGCCAATGGAGGAATCGGCCCTTTCTCATTTTCAGTACATCCACGCCTGAAGTTGACTTTATGAATAACTTAAATCAGCAGTTGAGTGTTCAATCTTCATGACCCAGAGCAATGGGTCAAGAAGGTCTTCTTAATGTTTTATTGTTCTCAGGGTGGCAGAGGGGAAGATATCATTATTTTGGAGCCACCTTACCTGCCTTTTATGCAGGTAATGCATAAAACGCATTTTATGCACTGCAAATGTGTCTGTATTATTATTGCTATTAATGTATTACTGGAGGAAAAGGCAGTTTGCATATGCTCTTGAAAGCGTTGGTTGAGTCTGCTCTTCCCGCTTAAATATTGCTGTTAATGTTTGATAGCAGCCGCCTGAAAACAGAAGCCTTTGAACTGTTTATTGTTCGTGGGAGGTGGTTTGTGTTTTTTGTTGTGAATGTAAACTGGAGCCTAGCTGCAAGTTTCCTGGGCATGGCATAAGTGATTTGAGCTCTCTTCAAAAGTGTTGTTAACTCTAAGTATTCTTTTTGGATGCCACCGTCTCTACTTCCAAATAAAACCCCTCCTGCTGAAGCGCAGCTCTGTGTGCTTGCACAGCTCTAAGGAGTGGTTGTGTGGTTACTCCACAGTAAGGATTAGTCACACATTAACCGCAGCTGTAAAAACATCTCTGTGGGAAAATCACATCCAAACACTGAGGGCCTTTAAGTCTGCAGCTTCTTACCGAGGAGGTGGGTTTCTGATCCATTTCTCTTCAGCGTTGTGCAATGGACATTAGGCCTGTGTACTCTGCTGTCATGATGCATCATGGCTTTTCCTCTGGCAGGCTTCCACCTCCCCCACTTCCACGGACAATGGTCTACTGAGGTCTTACAGGTAAAGCTGAGTCAGCCAATGTTTCTAAACCAGCAGGTCTCAGCAGGGGGCCCACACTATTTCATTGCTACCCGAGGCAAAGCAGGTGGTGCCAAATGATGACTTAGGGCTCTGTGATTATAACAACTTTAGGCCCTTGAGGGGCAAGGGCGCCCTTGCTCATTGCAAGATGACAACTAAAGGCTGTAGCAAGTTCTTTTGCTTTTTACTCAATAGAAACCCACCATCCATTAATATTGCCCTTCTCTCTACATGTCCCTACACCTCATTCTACATAGATCTTCAGGAAAGTATGGATGCTGCACTCAGTTTCCAAGTCCTCCTCCCCCAATCTTTTCAGAGGTAGTAAAGCTGAAGAGCTTAGAGGGGAAGGAGAAAGAAGACAGCATCCCCTTAGGACCATATGACTCAGTAGGGCCACTCTGCATCAAGCTTTGGCCTCTGACAACTGTTGTTTCTGAAGTACATGCTTCAGGGCTTCCAGGAAGGGTCCCAGATCATCCTCAGCCAACCACAGGCTCTATTATCCCCCCGCTGCTGTTGAATTCCCTTGAAAGAATGACAGGCCTTCTTAATGTGAATAGTCCTTTGGGGGATCTGGGGGGAGAAGGCAAGCAAGTGCAAATGAGAGATGCACAAACTGGAATGCTTTCAACAAAGCTACTTGGGGCAAAGGAGGAAAAGCAACACTCATGAAGAACATGTAATTACCATGTCCTCTGCCCCACCCTTGCCTTCTCAAGAGAAAATTCTCTCTTTATACATGAGTCTGGCTTCTGAATTTACTGATTTGCTCCAGGCCTGTGTCACATGGCCCACTGCAAGTCAGCAACCAACAAAGTCTCTTTCATATAAATCAGTGAGGCTCCTTTAGACTCAAGCTTCTTATTGAGTACATCAAAGAGAACTGAGGACTGGGAACAAGGCAGTGCAGCTGTCTGGTATTGCTCTAAGTGATGTCCCTGTATGTGGGGACTAAGGATGGGAATCCTCAGCCAGCTTCAGTGGTTCCATTCTGCTTTCTGAAGCCATGTCCTCACCCTGTCCTCTGCCTGGAAAAGGCAATTTAGGCTGGGGTAGGAACTTACATGTTACTATAATGTGAGAAGCTGAACTGCTCTGAGAAAATGCATGCTTTCTGTGCACTGAGCTTATTCTCCCTCTTACCAATCTCTGCTGCCTCTGCTGACTGCTCTAGCTTGTTTTCATGTTACTCCAGTGGCACACGTTTTAGACCATCCTTCCCCTTCCCTACCTCAGTGAGTAATAGAAGGTTGCCTCAAGGTTCCTCACGTTTTCTCTGCATAGGGCAACATAAACTCCGACTTTGCTTTGAGCAAGGTGCCATTCCTTTTTATCTAGAAAAGCCCTCAGAGAAAAAGGAAATCTGAAGTTATTCCATGCAGCGGGTTCCTACACTGATTCCCAGTTTAGTAAACGGGAAAATAAAATCCTGTGCAGCACAATTCCTCTGACTAGTTAGGAAACTTTGAGTGTTACTTTACAACTTCCTCTTGAAAAGTTTGCTTGTGTTGCCCTCAGTCCTGCAGCACCTTCCCACTGCATTCATCTATGTGAAATGAGGTAAGACCGGTGAGAAACACTATGGTACAATCTTCTTAGGGCACTGCTGCCTCCTGTCCTCCAAAGGCCAGTTACACAGCCTCTGTACTGTGCTTAATGCCCAGCCCTTGCTTCATCTTCTTCAGGCAAACAAGGACCATCACAGCTAGGACAGAAATTATAATGCAGTTTCAGGAATGAGTATTTAAACCTTCTTCACCCCCTGCCCTATTAACGTTAATGACATTCTCAGAGCCAAATATTCCCTTGTTTAGTCCAGAAAGCAACCATATGTTTTCAGAAGCCCCTGTATTGTACGTGCATGGAGTCATTGGCCCAGCTCAAGCAGGGAGTGACCCAGTCCCACTCCAGGCCTGACCCCAGACCTGCCCACACTGTTCCAGGGCAGCTTTGGCCTGGGTCAGGGGGTGCAGGTCAGGCCCACATTAGAGGGGAGGTATCCAACTAGGTGCTGGTTTGGGTGGACAGTGCCCAGCTGCCAATGTGGAGGCTGTGGTGGATAAAGGCTGAGGACATCCCCAGCCACGCTCCTGGAACTAGGCATAGCTACCCAGCCCCTCTCCAGACATGTGGAAAGCTCCAGGTCACAGTGGAAATGTTTTTCTCCTGCTGTAATCAGTGTTCCCACCCAGTGTTGGTCATCCACACCACAGTCCCTTGGGAACATGGAAGTCCATCATGGATATTCTCTCGATGAAGACAGCCAGCACAAGTGATCCCATTTCCCATGCAAGGATAGCTGAGAAGTTAGCAGGGGATGAGGACCGGCCTGCAACATTTCTTGCAGAAAACTGGTCTGGGTATTGGGAAACAAAGATGACAAGCATTTAAATGCTGAGGGAAAATGCTCCCCAACCCAGGCTCAGACTCCACTTCTCTGCAGACACATCTCATCCTTGTGTCCTATTTCCCACCTCCTAGGCACTTGGTCTTCCTTCCCAGCTGAAGCTTGGAGACATGTGGAATTTCCTGGCCACTGAGGTACTGGAGGAGCTGAGGGACATTCTGCAGAGATCCATTCACACTGGTTGCATGCCCAGCTCCTGCTCCAGTTTGGATTCTGGGATGAGGATTTCCAAGATCAACTGGACTTTGTGGTGGAGGAGAGGCATCTCCATTTCCCTGGAGTGGACCCCCTTGAGCACCTCTGGAGATGGAGTAGAAGCACCCAGCTGGATTCGGAGATCTTGCTGGTGCTGCTGCTGGCTGCCAGAATTGCGGCATCTGTCCACTTCCTCACTGCAGGGTGGGAAAGTTGCCAGGCCAGGATGATCCTCTGGGCCAGCATTGGGATGCCCTGAGCCAGGCTGCACTCTGGAGGCCTGAGCTGTGTCTGCTCCATCCACAAGAATGGAAACAATGTTGTTTGCCATTATGGAAGTCAAAGAGTTCTTGTCTGAAGGGGACACAGAGTCCTCTGCAGAAGACCCAGCTTCAGTGGCTGCGCTGGAAGTCCAGGTGCTGTTGCTGCCTTCAGGTGTCTCAGAGTTGAACCTGTGTTAGGAAGAGTAGGAAAAGGAGCAGAAGCCTCCTCCCAGCACTCTTGGATGCCCTGTGGCTCTCCCTCCTGTCCCAAAGGAGGAAGCAGTCAGCATCTTTGCTGTGGGGTCCCACCCAGCATGTGCCCAAGGGTCCCTCCCTGCCTTCTGGACACAGAGGTTCCCTCTGCCTCGGGACAAGGGGAGGACACTGTCAGATTGATGTCATGGAGGTCAAGCCCTCTCTAAGATCATCATTCCTCATGTTTGAGGCCCATGGAGTTCCCCACACTCTCCTGTCATGGAGTCACCCACAAACCAAAGAGTAGCCAGTATCCAGAATGGTGGTTTATTGCAACAGATGCTGCCCAGCGCTCATCCTGATCAAACACAAGTTTGGATGTCTGTTGGGAATTTACTACACAACTAATTCCTAAACCTGAAGGAAAGATGAACCAAAAGCAGCACCCACTCACTCATCAAGGGGAAACCTCCCAAACAGTGCGCAAGACACCACTCACCCAAAGGAGGGGCAAGGCTCACTCAGTCCATGCAAGTACCTTTGGACAGTGTGTCCAAGGGGAGGGTCTGACTGCCAGGCCCACTGGTCTGAGGAGAACCAGCTCCTCTAGTTTGTAGGCAGGACCCCATTTATACCCCAGTCAAGGGTGCACTGTGGTGATTCTGGTTGGTTGAGGGGTCAAGCTCAGACAAAACACAGACAAGCCTGGACCTCCTGTGTTTGTTTACCGAGGGTCCAGAATCTGAGGTACCTGTCAGTCACCATGAGGTGCAGCTCAGTACTGCTCAGGCTGAGGCACCAAACTGCTCCAGCACACCCTGTTTGCTTTCTTTGTTTTGTCTGTTGGGAAAGCTGCACCTGCCACACCTTCCCAAGAGTTTGCTTCCATCCGTGCCCCCCATCCCTGTTCCCATCCTCAGTGGCAAGGAGCTTAATAGCTGGAAGAAGACCAGTGATGAGAGGTGTCTCTCAAAGGTACTGTACTGCTTAGTACCTTCATCAATGACATAGACAGTGGGATCCAGTGCACCCTTAGCAAGTTTGCAGATGACACCAAGGTGGTGCAGCTGACTCACAAGAACAGGATGCCATCCAGAGTACCCTGGATAAGCTTGAGAAGTGGGTTCATGTGAACCTCATGAGGTTCAATAATGGCAAGTGCAAGGTCCTGCATTTGGGTCAGGGCAATCTCTGGTATCAATACAGGCTGAGAGATGGTGGGATTGAGAGCAGCCCTGCAGAGGACTTGGGGGTACTGGTGGATGAAATGCTGGACATGAGCCAGCAATGTACACTGACAGCCCAGAAGACCACCTGTATTTTGGGCTGCATCAAGAGAAGCAAGGCTAGCGGTTTGAGAGAGGTCATTCTGCCGCTCTACTCTGTTTTGGTGAGACCCCATCTAGAGTGCTGTGTCCAGCTCTGGAGTCATCAGCACAGGAAGACAAGAACCCCTTGAAGGTGGTCCAGAGCAGGGCCACAAAAATGATCAGAGGGCTGGAACAGGTCTCCTATGGAGAAAGACTGAGATGGTTTGGGTTCTTCAGCCTGGAGAAGGCTCCAGGAAGGCTTTACTATGGTCTTTCAGTACTTCAAAGGGTGCCTGCAAGAAAGATGAGGACAGGCTTTTTAGCAGGGCCCATTGTGACAGAAGGGGTAAAAAAGGGGAAATTTAGACTAGATAGAAGGCATAAATTTTTTACTATGAGGGTGATGAAACACTGGCCCGGGTTGCCCAGAGAGGTGATAGGTGTCCCATCCCTGGGATGATCTGGTTGTTACAGAAAATGATTAAGACATCTTGTCACCAGAGTGACTTGAATTAGGCAAAGCAACACAAGATATTAACAACTTTGCCATTACCTGCAGGATATACCAGGTGGTATAGAAAGAACTCTTAGCTCCTACTTTATTGTAAGCAAGACCTGCAGACTCAGCCTGATGTAATGGCAGCTCTTGCACAAAATGTCTCCTGTTTAGAGTTAAGGTAGAGGACCTCTCTGTAACTTGAGAGCTTGCACTGTGCCTATAGACAAGCCACCACAGCTGACATAAACACCATTAACACCTCAAGGACACCCTCTACACTCCTCATCCTTTTCTTAACTTACCGCACAAATTAACACCATTTGGAGAAAGGTCTCCACTCTGTCCTTTTGCCTTGGGCCATCTTACCCTCCTCAAACATGGCTTTTACATTTTTTTTCTGTTTTGAACAATAAATCCAAACAATGATGGAACATTAACCAACTCCTCTGCCTATCTACACAAGGGCAAGTGTAGAGTCTTGCACCTGGGAAAGAACAACCCCAGGTATCAGTATAGTCTGGGGACTGACCTGTTGTAAGGCAGCAAAGGGGAAAAGGATCTGGGGGTCCTAGTTGATGGGAGGCTGACCATGAGCCAGAAGTGTGCTCTTGTGGCCAAGAGGGCCAATGCCATTCTGGGGT
>JANHFX010003017.1:0-51674 GCA_027560015.1 Chloroceryle amazona
TAAGATCAATGTAAATAATAAAATTTAAAAAGAAAAGAAAAAAAAAAAAACAAAAAAAGCACCCTCACTTTGATTTTTATTTATTTTACACCAACGCAACTAACCTTGTTAGATTTTTCTGGGATTCTCTTTCATCACTGTATAAACTGCAGTCTTATACTCGTGTTTCCTAAGGCTTACTTTATATTTTTACATCTCAGACCAAAATGCACACCTGTACTTCTGGAAAAATGGAAGTACTGCAGGCAAAATGAGCCAAACTAGATTTATTTCTTGGTTATTCAAATCTGAGCAATTTCCCTATGACATTTCATAGGCTGGTTTGCGTACAGTGGGTCAGAATTTTTTTTTTTTCTTTTATACAATATGAATGTTTAAAGAAATGCATTGGGGTTTTAATTTGCATATTCTACTCTCAAGTCAGAAAAGAGCTACACATGCTTACACAGCAACGGCCTAATTATGTGGTAACAGTTGGGCTTTTTTTCTTGTTATACAAGAGAACCTAAACAAAAGAAACCCACAAATATTTAAAATGTAAGTAAACTTAGTCAAACAAAATTTGTGTATGCAGGACTAAATTTAACCTTCTGGGAATAAGAGAATGCAATAGGATCAAAGAGCCGAGTCACTCATTTCCTAGATTAAATAGACCTCTTCATCCTTCATTGATCTCTGCTGATGTCAATGCTCCTTGCTGTATCTTAAAGCACTTCACTTGGATAAACAACTTGCCTTCAAAAATCAGACAAGAAAAGCATTCAAATCAACTAAATCTAAACCACTCAGTAAATTTCAAGTATTTCACATCTAGCCCATTGGCATCACTCTGTTGGCTCTGCCTACACGTATACAGTGTAGCTGATTAACAGTCTAAAACTCTTGCTGTCTTGACCAATGATGTCTGAAGGTGCTTTGACACAAGAGAATTCACATCTAAGTGTCACTCAAAAACCACCACCTGTCCTCCTTTGTGGAGACAGACTAGTAGACTTTAACTGGTCAGTGTCCAGAGAAAACAGAATCTTGCTGCTGCGTCAAGGAAGGTGAAGCAAATAGGAGTGATTCTTATATCTCCCTTGCAAATTCAGTTCCCCAAATCTATACTATTATTTCTGGCAACTGAGCTCCCCATTTTTACCATGAGGAAAAACAATGGCCTGTCTTATGAAGCTTGCTTTAGTTGTTAATTCCCTCTCTTTCTCATGATTATTCATGGATCAGATATGTGTTTAATAGCAGTGTCATTCTACTCAATGCGTTCTGCAATAATAAGGGAACCCCATGGCACATACATGTACACAGAAAGTTTTCTCTTTGTTGGAGAACAGTAGAGGGAATCACAAAATCTTATTCTCAATGCACCTTATTACTGCTTTGATGTCCTTTATGGTCAGTCAATATTTATCAACAGCAGTATCCACCCTAAGGTGGACTTTCTCTAATCTTAGGCTACCCAGAAGCTTTGATAGGAGCAACACCATGAATGCATTTACTCTACAAACATGCATTATTTAATCTGCAGCTGCTGATGACTGCCAGGAAAGCCAAGAAAAACCTCCAGCTGACAGTAAGCACAGTTTGTCCTCTCAATTACTATCACAATTGTAAGGAGTCTTTCTGGTTCATATTCCTATTTATTCCTTACATTTTATATTGTGTTTGCTACATTTTACACTTAGCTTAGTAGGTGTAAATTCTTTCAAGAAGTTCATGAAAGGGGAAAATTTACTCTGGAAACTTCATGAGCTAACCTTAGCTGGGGTTAGCTTCTGTTTCATACATACACACCCCAAGGTTTCCAGCAGAATCCACATGGCGAATGGGGCTCCTTTACAGTTCATGGACAGAGTAAATACAAGCGGTTAAGTCATCCACTCAGTTCTGGAAATTATAGGAGATGGCCTGCATTGCTCCTGTGTGAATCATTCTAGAGATGCCAGCAAGTTTTTGATTTCCTGAAAGCAACCTTCAGGTGAGGTATTTGAAAAGATTCATTAACATCTGCCAGGATAGCAGATGGGTCCTTCAAGTCTACAGGAGATCAGTTTATGTTAACTGTGTCTGGACTAGGCTGTAGGGAATAAAAAAAAACAATGGAAAACTTATAAAAATAAAAAGGTGGGGTGTGAGAAATTTTCACAACCCACCATCAAGTTTAAATTACATTAACAACTTGGGATATCTGCACACAGCAGTAGTGACTGTGCTCCTGGTGCTCAGATCAGCCTTTTGGTGTTCTTTGCCAGGAAAACCCCATCACCCAAACAAGAAGCAGGCAAGCTCCTGATTACTGCCATTTATTCTGAAACACACCATCGATTTAAGACCAGGTATGCTACACAGTTGTTTTGTTGCTTGTTTTTTTTTTTTTCTCTCCGGATATGCATATGTATGTAATCAGCCATCCAAATCAGCCCGTTCAACAGTTTGAATGCGCATAGCTATCATGAGTGAAGTGAAAGCAGTTCCAGTGCTCTTTTTTTGTGTATGCGTGCTACTGGCACCTGTATTGACTGAAGAGTATAGGCAAAACATATCAAAGTTTGACACTGCTCAGCAATTAATGCTCCAGAGTAGTCAGGAGAAACCACTGATACTCCATCCCTTGCAGGGGAGGCATTGTTATTAGAATTAAAAAAAGCTATTAAAAACAGATTGTTGAGGGGACAGAGTGTTTCAGATTTGTTAATAATCCCTCTTTGATTTCTTTCTTCAGGATCCTCAATACTGTGAGAAATAGGACAGCAAAAAGTTGATGGAGAATCCTGTTATTGCAACACAGCTAATCCTTTGAAGGAAAGAGGCTGAGTTCTTCACCTACACCAGAATAAGTTACAGCCACAGAGCATTTATTACACATGGTAGCAAGTGAGACAGAAAAATATCAAACTTCAGGTTGATTTATTAGCAGGGAAAAAGTTATAAAAACCAAAAGATTATAAAAACCAAAAACTGTTTCTTGTGCAATCTGTCACTTAGACTCATGCCTTCTTGTGAATTACAGGTGTGCACCTGTGTCTTAGTATAGAGGAACCTTCTACAAAACCAGTAGCCTTGCCCTTTCTTCCACAGTGGCGCCAACCGCTTGCCAGGCCAGGAAACAAGCACCTCAGCTGACACACTGGGAGAGTCTTTAGGATTCCTTTGTCTCTTAGTACAGTTTCTTGTTAGAGAGAGAGAATTCTTATACAAGAACATGTGCTAAGACACATATATTGCTCTTACACAGGAACAAATACTAAGAACAACTTCTAACAGCACTTGCCCTGTTACCCTAGGCAGAAAGCAATACACACTCTATTGACAATACTGGACCAGTCAGTTTAAAGTGTAATTTTGAAGGAATCACATTAAGATGTCTTTGAGAGATTCCAAATACTGACTGAGTGCACACCTTCAAGCAAGGCTCACAGATAAGCTCCATCATTTTGAGGCACTGATTACTAAGTGACACATTCCAGACGTTTCAGCCATCACAATCACATGAAAAAATGACGATAGCCAAAATGTTGGGAATGTACCTGTACATATTAAAAGGCTTAAAATTATGCAGTTTATCTCTTAGGTTTTTTTTCAAAATGACATATTGAGGATGTCTTAGGCTTATTCCAAAGAAAGATAGTAAAATGAAAAAAAGTCTAATTAACATAGCAATGTGTTGCAATAGAATCAGTTTAGAAAGGAAACTGATGATGAGTAAGTACACAGAAACACTCCTGACATGATACTGGATACTATCATTTTGAAATGTTGGGAAAGCTCAAACAAGAAACCAAGGAGAAAACAGATGAAATCCAGCTTGTTAAATGGTGTGGGACTTTCCCTTGACATTCAATAGTTTATTATTTAGAAATACTATGTTTCACAGTTACATTATTATTATTATTAGTTATTGGCCTGTGGGCCTGTGGAGGGTAAAGGCTGAACAGATTTGCTAAGCAGGACCCTGACTCATCATCTAGAATGCAAACAACTCCTGGGCAGCCAGGGCAGCCAGCAGAAGCTTATAGACTTAGGGCACATGTGAGACTTCAGCATATTTAAAAAAAACATACTGAAGAGGAGTGAGTTTAATCTAGGAATATAGTCTGTTAACTGTATACTTTTTGATATATGATGCAATAATAGTCCAATTTAATGAAAACAAAGCATGAAGCACATGTGGCCTTCATTTAATTTTCAGAAATTCTTTTGCAATGTTTCTGGAAGGTAGTCATCATACAGATATAATATTAATAATTACCTCTTATTATATTTTAACCTGTTTACTTCACTGTCCATATTACCCACAGAAGTTGTCAGTGCTAGCGGCAGGCAGCAGAGGTCTGCAGACTCTTCCTGCTCCCCGACAGCAAGCTCTGAGGAGGAAACAGATACAGTGTGACCAGAAGCTTGGGTTACTCAAAGCCAGCAAAAACAACGGTAACATTTAGGACATGGGAAGGGAAACTGTTCTTTCAGTGGGTTTCAAAAGACAAATTCTGTAATGATGTTTTTAATACTCATTACCACCTCTCCCCAAGAAACAGTTATCGCAGAGGAAGAAGAGGAGAGATATAAACAAGAGCAAAAGCACTGTGTGCCAGATGAATGTCCAGAGAGATGGAAACCTGTGACTGAAGATTTTTGCAATACTGAAGCTGATACCAATCCCTAGTAGTTAACATTCAGTCACTCAACAAATATTTATTTAGAGACAGTGTAACATGCCCACTGCAGAACTTTGAGATTTAAAAAGAGCCAAGAGACTTTCCTTTCCTTTCCTTTCCTTTCCTTTCCTTTCCTTTCCTTTCCTTTCCTTTCCTTTCCTTTCCTTTCCTTTCCTTTCCATTTTTTAATTTTATTTTGATTTTGGTTTTGTTTTTTTAATGTTAGTAACCTTAGCACCAAAGGCAATGCAGCTCTTAAACTTTTTAATCCTGGTGGTTACTTCTAGAGGGTTTGCCTGGCCATACATGGGTAATGCTCAAGCCTACACTGACTTTCTGTATAGCAGTGAATTTCCCTCTAACATAATCACAATGAAAACTCATGTTAGAACGAAACTAAAGCAAGGAGCTGTCATCTTAATCCAAGCACTAAATGCTGATTTAACCCTAATCCAGGCAAATAGATGTGGGCTTTGATTTTATTCACCAAAGACTAATTTACTTTAATGAATATCTTGAAAAATGCTTATTTTCAGTCATTCTTAAATTACTGATGTTTAACAAAGCCACTGAACCCATTAACCCTGTGGACACTTGTCAGCTGAAGAAGGTTAAAAATCATCATAAAACTGCAAAAAAATCCTAAATTCTTCATGCACTGCAATACTAAATGGCACATCCCTGCTAAAGATGAACTTTCCTGGAAGCAGAAAATGGTCATAGAAAGACAAATTCCTTATCCCTGCAACCTTTGAATGAGTCACACAATATTGCTGGAGAAATCTGACTACTAGGTCTTTTTGTTTTGTTCTAAAGAAAGGCTAGTTTTTTGTGGGCAAGGCACTTGGTAATTGAATTCCCATCCCAAAGGTACTGCTGTACAATTCCCAAAGGTGTCCAGGCTACTCTAAAACCTTAACTAACCTGAGACAGTCTATCATGGTTTAGGGTCAGGGTGGCCCCTTAGACCTGTAACAGATGCTCTCTGTTGACCCCGCCTCCCTCCCCAGGGGGGAAGAGAAAGGGAATAAGACGTAGCAATTAGAAAAGGAAACTACAACAGTTTTAATGAAAACGAAAATAATAATAATAAAAATAGAATATATACAAATATATACAGAACCAGTATTGAAACCAACCCCTACTAATCATAATTGCATCACTGTCACCGATGCTGTGGAGCAGGCACCAGGGGAGTCCCAGACCGGGCCCTGCAGCAGATGGGAGCTGTGTTCAGGAGCTGGATTCTGGTACTGGATTCAGGAACACACTAATTGCAATCAAAGGCAGAATGGATACAGGAAGCTTGGATGCTTCGAGGAAGGAACCAAAAGAGGACCTGAGCCAAGCCAAGCCAAGCTGGCAAAGCAGTCCAAGAGGGGAGAAGAGCCTGGGAGCCCCCAGAGAGAGAGCAAGTGAGCTATAGACCCTCCAGATCCCTCTGCTTTATACCGAATATGATGTATATGGGCTGGAATACCTCATTGGTCAGTCTGGGGTGACCTGCCCTGTCCGCTCCTCCTTGCAGGTGCTGCCTTTCACTTTCCTACACCCCCAGTGTGGTGCACAAGATCCAGCAATGGCCTTGGTCCGCACACCAATCCTTGGTAGTAACTCTAACCATGGGGTGTTATCACTGCCACCAGCAGACACTGTCTGTAAAAACAGGCTGCTAACTTCAGAAAGTGCAGTTAGCTAGAAGAACTGAGCTGAAAAGTAAAATCACTGAACAGAACCAGCTCTGTTCTCACCCAAACCAGGACACAGTCTGATATACAGTGGCTAATCACAACCAAGTCTCCCTTATCTCCCTCTAAGTCAATGATGAAAACGTAACTTCTGTTGAGAGTGTGACCCGGAGCAAGAGTTTAACTCGGGTGTCAGGACATTTGGGACAGCCTTCACCTACCTAACACAGCCCTGTTGCCCAGACAACCAAGCTGCTCATGAGTTGCCTCCTCAATGTCCATGAGATTACCTGACTATTTAAAGTGCTGGTAAAGTTCACCTTTTTCCCCTTCACCCTGAAACTTGTTCTATTTCAGGCAACAACTCCAAGATCCATTTTTCATGGGGTCTAACATTTGTTTCTCAAGTAGATCTGTTCCTGGAAATATTTATAGGCTCTTAAGTAGAATATGAGATATTGGTAACGGTACAAGTGATTCACATACAGAAAAGGAGCTGGATAGTTGTTCTCCCCTTCCCAAAGTCATGTCTGTGCTTTGTGTTTTTCTGCCACATCCATGTGCTTCATGCTTTATGTAAGGCACCTATTATCAGGAATCACCCTGGCTATGCATACCAAGGGACACCGCTTTCGTTATTGTTACACCCTAACTATTATATCCCAAGTAATTTATTTCTGTAGAGGAATAGATTTCATTCCATTGCAAGTTGCTTTGGTAAGGGAATGCTTTAACATTCTCTAAATCCTTAACACTTTTGGATTTCAATAGTCATAAGCATTAAAATAAGAAGGATTACATCTGGCTGAAAATTGGCACTAACTTTGAACCCAAGATAATTTACTCTAGTAGTGAGTTTGGTCACAACACATACATTCAAAATAAGAGCTCATCATTCCATTTTTATATACTCAAAATTAATTTTAAGTATCAGCACTACTAAAAAGGGTAGGTACTTGTATTTCCACAAAGCCAAAGCTGGGACTCTTACGTAGTCACTGATTCCAAGTCACTCTTCATTTACATTGCTACAGACAGCTACAATCAGATGTCAAATATATGAAAATCCCATTCAGTAACATGGAATCTGAGACATGTTTTTTCTTCTTCACCAGTGATAAAGAAACTGGTCCAAAGATTCACGCTGTGTTCCAGAAGTCTTTAATTTCAAAAAGTGCTAAAAACTCTGAATCTCCATCTCCAACAAGTTTGTTAGAGCTTTACATCCACCCTCTGCTTCAGAGCAGTTGCAACAAAAGTGTTTGCTCAATCTATGGAAGTTTTCTCAGTCTATGGAAGCTGTTGGCTTATTAGCTTTCTATGATACATCCTATAGACAAGGTAAGTGTAGCAGCCAAAGTAAAGAACAATGTTTAGAACTGGTTTTCTGTCCAGAAAGCAAGGCTTCAGGAACGCAGCTAAAATCTCCAATTACATTTTTCAAATAGCGGAGCGTGTTAGGCCAGTATGGCCCAAAATCTGGTCCAGCCTGACAGGTTCAGCAGGTTTTCCACCTGAATTGTGTCACCAGCTCCAAGACAAGTATAGCAGAGTCCCAGACATGCCTTGCATCAGAAGTGAACAAACGACATGTGAACACTGTGCTCAAGTTTTCAAAGACACAGGTGGAAGTTTTACTTCAAGAGTCCTGCAGAACACCTATGCAAATTATGAAATGGAGAACAGGACCTCCTTTCCTCTTCCAAGTAATATTAAAGGCATCTACATCAGTCAGAGACATTTTCCACCACTGCCACAAGTTGGTTTCATCATGCTACGTCATCACTGGTGAGATTTTCTTAAGTCCCCACTGACATGCGTTTTCAATAAAAGCAGCAGGACTTTGAAATCATAGCAACCATTGTTATCACAACAGTTTTGCTCAAAATCAGCTCTGATAACAAAGCTTTTCACAAAACCTACACATCTTCAAACACTGTACAGAGCCTCATCTGGTTATTCAGATGTATGCTTTACTATAAGTCTTTCAAGCTGTGCCATCTAATGCATGTGAGTCTCGGAAAAGCATTGGAAAAATCTGCACATATCACATTGTCAGAAAAATAAAAGGATATTCAGAATTTATAGCAATGTCCAAAGTCAAGGTAACAACTGGGAATTAGTGTCCTACTGAAATAAACCATGATTTGTCCTGAACACAGTACTTAGGTTTAAGTCCTTGATTGCATGGATACTCATGATTTGGTTTACTGCAGGGTGATGACATATTTCTCTTTTTACAAACATAAGTAACTTCAGCAGAGTTCTCCAGCAAGCTGAATTAACTGTGTTCACATTATTAACACAGGTTTTATTTTGTACCTAAGTATTTTTGTTTATATATTTTAATTCTCATTTCTCTATGTTCTGTAGTTTTGTCTCCTAAAAATGTTCCAGAAAAGAAGGTGCTTGAGAACAGCTGCTTTTTGTTGGAAATTGTAATTTTTGGAGTCTGAGTACATGCAACTTCAACAGAAGTTTATTTTCAAATTAAAAGTTAGTTCACATTAAAATTACTGAATACTTTTACCAGAAAATACCCACTATCTCTACCATGCAACCTGAAATAATGAAAACAGAAAGACAAGCCTGAACTATCTATTCTGTAAGGCAACTTTCAGTTCTTTTCCAGTAAAACCTGGCAGAGAACTGAGAGAATTATTGTCCCAAGAGATGAATAAATAAGTAATTTATGTCAAAACTCTTATATTTCTTTAATAGACAACAAAGACAGATTATGCAGATTAAGATGAAAATACTGAGGTTGGAAACTGTGCCACTCAGCTCCTGGCACGAAGCATGTAGTGTTACTAGCAAGTATCAGAATCAAAGCAGGACTAGTACCAAGCTTAGAGGTTAGCACATGTTCTCTTCCCTCACTTATGTGGGGTAACTCTCACTTTCTAGCTGAGATTTTTGGTCCGTAAATAACACTATCAGTTAGTTCCTCATAGCTCCAAACAGAAAACAGGCTGTGAAATACTCCTTTTTTGCTATGGAAACCCCAATCACAAAGTTTTTTTTTCTCAGCGAGTCCCACAACAAGCAGTTTTCTGCTCTTTTAATTATTCCTAGATGGATTTCCTGAAATTTTGTGTTGGACTAACTGGGAAGTGCCATGAAAGCATCTCCCACGTAAAACAGAGAGCAAGCATAGGTTCTGTTGACACAGCCTGAAATTCTTCTGTTCAGGAACTTAAGGATCACATTAGTCTTTAGAGTTACAAACACACTAGATACTGAGGTTGAATAAGTTGTCCAGACAAAGATCAGTAAACTGCTGTCAAAGTCACTACACTTCAGGTCTGGACCTTGCAAACATAGTCTCCATTTTTATTTTGTGGTGTAACTCCATAGTAAGCCTCAGCTTGGTAGTATCCAGCATACAAAGCACCTCCACGACTTGCCTCAAGGTGCTGCAAAAGTCCATTGCCTTGTGCTTCCTCATCCTTTGCAGAAGGCTACAAAGGTCTGTTAGCTAGTTTTTGGTTACGCCAAGGGTGCTGTTAAAAGTAATCAGAGTTGGGTCAGGAACTGAACTTTGACAAACCTTTGTAGAAACACTGTCCCTATCACATGTACGTTTTGAGACCTGTCAGTCATGTAGTTTTAATACACTCAGTACCTAGTTTTAATACATTCAGTACCTCCCATTAAATTGGTCATTCTAGTTTCTAACAGTGTATGACATCAATTGAAATGTTTTACAGGAAGCAGAACACGTTACTTAAACAATCCTGATTTCTGAAAGCAAAACTTCCAGAAAGATTTTGTTTAGTGGGGTGTATTTTACACTACAGCAGTATTGTGTGGCACTAAGTTCATCTCTTCATGCTTTACCAGGTTTCACATTCGTTGTTGAATTAAGATCCCCAGAATATGACCATATTTATCTTTCTAAAAATGCTGCTACCATGTTAAGTTTTGGGTCAATGTCTTCATCTTTTCCATGGTTTCAAATAGCTATTTGTGGACGAAATCAGTATCTGAGACTCAGACAGCTTTTTTTAAACCACTCAGGTGCAAGTCATTTCAGCCTGTCAATACACAAGTGAAGAAATTCCTCTTTAGTATCATATTTTGTTATGAGTGGTACTAAAACACTTCTGATTTCATTATGCCATTTCTATGTCGCAGGACTGCTCTCAAATGCAGAGGGCAAATATAAATAGCCTTTTAGCATTGCTTATTCTGCTGTTTTTACATTTAAGTGAACTAATAACATTTTTCTTCATTCATATTTTTTAATCCTTTTCAGCATAGGCTCTGCCATCGGCCCTACTTTTTACATTTCCTTTCTTTTCAAGCTCTCTATCATTGATAGCCTTATCTGCATCAGGTATTAGTTTTGCCTGCATGGGCAGATTCCTTACTACAACTACCTACAGTAGCTTTTTGAGAACCTAGCAACACTTTCTTAAAAAGAGTATTACTAGAATTAAGAATAATATGAGTAATGACTCCAAATTATGAATGAGACAACTGATCCAATGCCAAAGAGGACTAAGTGCTTAACACGATCTTTTCATCAGCATTTGCCAAAAGCCAGCTGTGAGTAGGCTGCTGGTGTGCTGGCAATGACACCAGTGACAGGGATTACATACCCTATAGATCAAAGACAGAATCAGATCTTACAGGTTAGGAAATACTTAAGTTAAACTCTCTCACCTTATGTTTGTCACAGAATGGCCTATAGTACACTCAGAACCTCAAATGGTTATCTCTGAGAACTAACAGGGAATAGTTGCTGTACCAGAGAACTGGAAGAGCCAAACTCGGTGGGTGTTTCTCAAAAAAGGGTTGGTGGGGGTGTGTAAGAAAAAAAATAGATGTCAAAAACAGGAGATGTAAAGACTTTAGGACTTAACTGAAATCTCTAGAAATTTTATATGATAAATAAACTAATCTACTATGGAAGGAAATGAAGAAAGTAACAGCAGTTACTTCAGATCTATCAATAACAAATCTTGCCCAACCACATTAACTTTCTCCTGGAACACAATTGCAGGCCTTCTAGATAGGAAGCAATGACTGTTGTATCTCTCAAATTCATTAGTGCTGTCTGGCAAGCTACAGAATACATAGATGTAGCCTTTTATTTTTGGCAGTAATCCAGTTAAGATAGAGGAGTTGGTGGGTGCATTCTGGATGATAGCATTAGAAGGGAAATATAGTTTCAGTAAACCTGAAGAAATGGAGAAAAAGGGGAATTCAGTAAGAAAAAAAATGAAGTTGCTAGGATAGCTGACTGCACAGATAGAGTGTGGAAAACAAAAGGCGAGACAAGAATTCTGCAGTTAATAATTTGGAGACTGCAAGGTGGATCATAAAGTGATCACAATTCAGAATTTCCTAGTCTGCAATAGAATGATAATCCTTGTGCTCAGGCATGCATGTGAACATGGAAAACAAACCACATGGAAAGCTTCGCAACTCTGCTCAGTTGTAAGATGGAACCATATCTTTCTTGAAATGCAGCACTCAGAATTGAATAAAGCCAGAGAAAGACTATGAGAGATCAACAAGAGTGGTCACAGGTCTTCAGGGTGACCAGTAAAGAAATGATTTTATTGTGCTTTGTAGACCAGCTACCAGTTTTTCCAGGCCCCTAAACACCAGGAATCTGACGTATACAGATTACACAAACTGGTACCCTATCCTATTCCTTTTCTTTTATGAAGGTCATCAAAACACATAACTTTCAGTAAATCAATAGTAATTCTGTAACAGAAAGTATTCACACTGAGAAAAATGTGCACAGTCACTGAAGAGTAACAACCTAAATAGCTGTGTAGCAAAAGCATTTGGGAAGAAACATTTAAATAGTTCAGATATGTCACTTTGTACATTTTCAAAAAGATTTTACGACACTCACATGCAGTAACAGATTAATTTAGGTGTGTCAGAAAGCCTCTTTCAACTCATGCCCCTACAAAGTCAAGATTATTGATATGGTTTGCTTTTATCATAAATCTCATTACTGCTGATAAATCACTCCCAAAGCAAAAGTTCTATTAAATTCTCAACTTTCATTAAAAAAGATTTCTAAATCCCACAGTTTCAGAGGAAAACTTGCAAAGATGACACAAGCAAAATTTCAGAATCAGAAAATAAACAGTTGAGAGAAAGGCAAAAAAAACGCAACAAAAACAAACCCAAGCAATGGGAAAGTAAGAAAGAAGAAGAGGGCAAGGCAACACTGCAAGACATTTGAACCAATTATCACAGATCTGAACACATACTTTTCCAGTACAAGTATCAACAACAGTCCACCTTGGGTTTTTCTGAACATATGTAAATATATTGAAGGAAGCCTTTTTCCTGTACTACTCTCCAGAGAGCAATTTATAGGGAGACTTTCTTAGGCCACACACCTATGGTATCTACAAATACATAAACATTCAGCTTATTTTTACTACATGAAATGCAGAGTTGTAGGGAGATAGTTTGTCAAGAGAAGAACTTTCTGAGGTACTCAGCTGGCATTGAAACAGCAGAAGAGCAGCTCTACTCTTTCACACATTTCTCAGCATGTTGAAAAGTGTCGTTGACAACTTCTAGCTTCTGTTTGAGTGGACTGCATGGTGGAGGAGAGGCTGATGCATGGACCATACCAAGTAATCTGGTTATGTGCATATTGGAGAGGGCAAGGAGGAAAATTTCAAAGTGGCAGATACACATGCACAAACTTTCTGAAGTAATCCAGTAATTTACAGAAGGCCAATAGAAGTGTACAGGCAAGACCTTTTGAGTTTCGTTGGATGGCACAACATGTTAGATCCAAAGCCAGCCATAAACACCACCATTAGTGCAGAACTATCTTTTAGCAGAGATGGGTAATGCTAGAAATTACTTCAAGGTTAGGTTATCTTGTACAGATCTCATGAATAAACAGTTGAAATTGCCTAGTTAGCTTTGTCAGAGCTGTAAGTCAAATGTCTGCCTACTTTCATGCTTACTGTTCCTTAGACTGCAATAATGAAACCATGGTTTCCAAGGAAAACCACTTGTGTCAATGGACTACTATACTTGGGCATAATGTCAATACTACTGAAGGGACCTTGCCTCCTGGTGAGAGAATGTCAGTCTTTGAGACTTCACAACTGGTTTCAGAGTGCCCTCACCACAAACCTCCCAGTTACAAAGTTGTTGCTGTGACTAATCCCATTACCAGCCACCACAGTGGATAGCAGTCAAGATGATACACATCTCTCTGTATTACTATGATGTGCCATGTTCTGGTTTCCAGTGATACTTTCTATTATTTCTTTTCTTTTAAAGTAAATACATTTGGGGGTTTTATTATATTACTGCCTCTACAATAAACATTTCTATTCACATATATAAAAGCTTAAAAATCTGGGAAGAAAAAAATAAAATCACAAAGTTTTCTGGAGGAAGAGCATTAAATCTTTGATGTAAATAACTGGAGACCCAGACTCCACCTGGTCCTGGATGCACAAGGAGCAGAGCCAGCGGAGAGAGGAAGTCACTACAGCTGGGCTGAGAGAGTCCAAGAGAAGAAAAAGCTGCAGTTGTGCTCCATTGAAATGCAGACTGACTGCCAAGTTCTCCAACTGCGCTGCACCAGGAAGTAGTTTTTATTCAGTATAAATAAATAAATAAATAAGGGGGGGGGAAGGGCATGTGGTTATTAAAAACAGAGTTCTATATTATAAATTGACATTTTCCTAGAAGGACTGATTGTCTCAAGATATGATTTTTAAGGTTTCTTTTAGTAGTAAGAAAAATTCTAAGAAGGAGTTTAAATACAGCTGTCTCACAGAAGGTTATCTCTTGTTTACAGTACATTTTAATACTGTCTTTTAAAAACTGAAAGAGAAACAAATAGGCATCTAAATACTGTTACCACGGTTTGCAGAAGTGATGATTATTAACTATTTCCTGTCATCTTTTACATTACGTTAATTTGCTTTTTCTTGCATATCTGTCACACAAATCCTCCCCTCCAACATATGGGAAAAAAATATATATTTAAACAGAGTTATTCATGCTTACATGTGGTCAATATAGCTGATGCCAAGGTACAATAGGTCTAATCTTCAGAGAAATTGCAACTCTCCCTCAGGAGCAGGTCCTCAGTCTATGGAATGTGTCTTACAGCCCTCACCTTCTAAAACAACTTCTCTTCATCATCCTATCATTTAAATTTTTTGTTTCTTCATTTAGAAGTTACTCCCCCTCAAAAAAAAACCCTAAACATACAAAACAAAAAAACAAATACAAAACCAAACCAAAACAACACAACACCACCAAGACAAGCAGAAAAAAGAAAGACATTAAAATTGACACCCTACCACAATAATCCTTTGTTATTTTTGACTTGTCTAATTTAGGATTGTCTTCAAATTTGTTTCCTTACACAATTAGGTAGCTAGCATGAGAACAACAAGGGATCGCAGGCTTTAACCACTTCTCAGGTGAAATTAATAGGTCAGAAGATTCTCATTGACCACAGTAGGAATTAGATCAAACCTAAGTACTACACTGCAGGAACACAAATTCCATAGGCAAGCAGCACCATCAGTGTGTATGCTCCATCATCAGAAAAGCTTTTACACAGGATTTTTATTATCCTAAGAAATTCTGTCAGACTTTTGGATTAATTCTATTGTAATGATTTATTCCCAACTTTATATTCAGTACTATAAATACAGGGGCTCCATCTAAAAGCTATGGCTTCCAATAGCCATGCAGCCTAAACTTTAGTGCATGTAAAGCATTAACATGAAGGCAGGAATTGGGTTAGCTGTCCAGTGTACATGGTTACAGTATAAGAAAACATTTTCTTCTTTATTTGCATAGGTCCCATTTGTCAGTTCCCAGCAGAGGAAGACTGAATGCATGCAGGTACTTGGTTGCTGTAGATAAGATGCTTCCTTTAAAGTCAGCAACATCATGATAAATGAACTCAATTGATTTACATTAGCTCAGGGTTTCTTGCCCTGGAAAAATTCTGTATAAATACTCATAGCTCAGTAAGTGAGATTGCAGTAGAAACATGCATCCTTTTCCCCCACACCTTTCTGAACAAATATCAAGTTCTTCACTTCTTTATAGTATTATGACATACAATCCAAGAAAACAAAGGAAATCCCACAAGTATGCTCCAAACCAATAATTTTATTTTTGTTCTGTATTTTGTTTCAGGTTTCATCTACATTCATTAGACATATCAACCGTGGCTCACTCATAGTAACACAAAATAAATAAATAAGTAAATAAAAAGGCAATAACCATACCTATGATGTACTAGAGAGATGCATTGAACCAGAAATGCTGCCACAGAAATCCTGATCCGCTTTTTAAACTGCAGAAGTCTAAAGCATTGTTAGCAGTAAGCTATAGAAAGATACTTCATGCAGAGAAGTATTGTGATTGGTAACATGTATGGTTTACCCCAAGGCTGGGGGTATTTCAGCTGAAGGTTGCGGAAAAGAGATGCTTAAATTGATTACTTCTCTGGATTGAGGCTTATATACGTATAGGAGTCCCTTAGCTACTCACATCTACATTTTATATACACCATCTGTGCATGCAGATTTTTAGAAACAGAGGCCTCTCATTTGAGAAATATTTAAAATTTTATTACTACCAATTGTTATTAATATTGACTAACTCCAAGAACATAAAAATTGGAGAGTTCTTATAACTGCACTGATACTGTTAAAAGGTGGGTATTTTTATTTTTTTTTTAATCATGTGAATACTTGGCAAAGAATAAAAAGATTGCACTCTTCCAAAATTAGGAAGTGCACACACATCCCTCAACAAAAAAACAGTGCCTACTCTTGTTGTCTTCTGTGTCATGAATCCTTTCTCCAGGGACAAACCAAGACTTTATTCACTTTTTCCTCAGATCTCAATGCACAGAGAAGACTATCAAATGTTTAAAATAATATTTAATACAAGGATATTGATCAAAGGGATGTCCTTTAAAGGCCCACAGCAGATCAAAAGATGTAAAAAATCTGTTTGTTTGGTTTTGTTTTTGTTTTTTTTTTTTAAATTATTATTTTAAATGTTAGCTAATTCATTTATGACATTTAGTTATTCATCAACAGTTAAAGAGACGGACTATCAGGCAGCAAAGCAAGAAGTCTGGTGTGTTGCTGTTGGAAGAATAGGTTTGATAGTTTTGATGTGGAAAGTCTGATATGCTTATGGCTAGATAAGAGATTATGGCTGCTGTTAATCATTTGCTGTACACCACTGCATGGGCTTGCTTCTTTTTTGTAGGAGTGTCTCTCACTGGTAAGAAAAGTCACCTCTTTACCTCTTTGAAAGTACAGATGGTCGCACACAGCAGAAACAAGACAGCTAGTAATCTGCACGTATAAAAGTACCATAAATAAAGAAGGCCAGAGCTCTGCTCATCTAAACACCATCCACATTTCTCAGCAAAATGGGACCTTCCATATGGCTCTTTACACTAACAGCAAGGCAAATCAGCACTCTTTCTTCACAGTACTTTTAAGACAGAAGAACTGCCATCATGTTGCATGCTTTACTGACACCCACAAGTCTTAATGATGGTTTTGCTGCTCTCCATGGAACACACGTGCCCCATCAGCAGATCCCCATCCGTACAGGTTCCCTTTAGGCCAGCAGGACACCCTCAGAGAAGGGTTGTCCCTGACCAAGATACCAGGAGCAGCTAAGCCCTTTGCATTCCCGTGATGCAGTTTGTATTTACTTTTGGTGAGATCATTACTCAAAGACCTTGATGAGATAATACCTTCTTTATCCCTTTACGAGCAGAGCAAGTAAGGAGCAATATTAGGGGCATTTGGGGTAAAGCAGCTTACATTTTGGGTAGACCTATTGCTTATTTTCACAGGAAGATTGAGTGTTGTCTGCAACTAGGAGCTAGCACAAGTATCTGTATTAGTATATAGAGCCAGTTCACAAGCAACTATTTCATGTTATAATGGGGTAAAAAATAAATGAGAGAGCTATATAGTCTTGAATTTAGAAAGGCAAGCTCACTTAGCTCTGCAACATAGAGCACATGCTCCTTCTTAAGTACATGAGTAAATCCCTTAAGAACTTGTCCTTGAACACAATTGTACACTTCAGTACTTACACTTAGCTAGATACTTACTTTCCATCTCATTTGTATAAAGATTTTGGACATTTCTTAAGTAAAGGGAAGTTGTAAGAAATTACCTGCTTAGTCTTCCCAATAATGAAAAAGCAAGTGTCATTTCTCATTCTCTTATCCCTCTTGTTTTAAAAAAATATCACACGGATACATGATACTCATTTAAAAGGAAACACTTCCAGGCAAAGAGAAATCCATGAGCACTTTTAAGATGAACATAGAAGCTAGTTGGTAGGATGAATGACAGGGAAGAATCAGATTATTATTTTAAATAGAATCTGATAAAAAAATAAAAAAAGAAATCACTTCACTTAGAGATAAGAAATGTGACAGTTGAGTTTCTAACAGCAATTATCATCATTGCTCTTACATTTCAGAAACCATTTCCTGAAAAACGTTATACTGGCAGTCTCTGGTGGAATTCTCCCCAAAGCCTCTGGGGCTTTGGATTTGCAGTGAGTAGGTGGATCACTGCAAGTTGAAGGATTGAGAATTAACCATCAAATGGTGAACATGCCCAGGTTGCCACCACACCATCATTTAAGAGTGTCCTTATCCTTTTGCTGTTATCTTTGCCTCTCTACTCTTTATTAGCATATCACCAGTGTCAGTCTGTCGCCTCTTCACGGATGGATCGTATCTTTCCATGCCTTCTTTTTTTTTTTTTTTTTCTTTCCTGCAAGGTGCCAAAACCACTTCCTAAAGATGAAGAACTCCCAGGGAGTTCAGCTAAGTGGGATGCAGTCATTATGCAGCAGACTCACATGCTTCAGCATTTTCTAAATATATGCTGTAAAATCAAATGGATATGCTGCTGTATTAACATTGTTTTCCAGCTGTATATTTTGCATGGGTTGACTCTGCAATTTCCAGCTGTATAGCCCTAGCCTTGCACTACCCTAGACTGTACCTTGTATAGAAGCCATCTGCAATACTTTAATATTTAAAAGGACGGAATTGGTGCTCTAAGTTGTATTTTGAGTTCCTTGAGTACACTGCATTTAACAGTAACTATTACAGTATATGCTTTTGGTTGGTTGGTTTTCTTGGTTTTACACTTGTCCCCTAATATTAGTAATGTTTGAGGTTTTTTTAAAAAAAACTTTTCTAAATTGCACTCTTACAAAACTGATCTGGTAAACTGTTTCTCTCAGAAGAGTTTTGACAATTTTGCAAAATGAAACTGAATTCCTAAAAACTTTGAGTTATACAACATTAAAAAAGCCTCCGCTATCCTCTGTCTTCTCAAGAAGAGTTTTTGAAATGCCTTCTAGGACTTCAGGAGTGTTGCATGCCCAGCACAGGAAAGATCCAGCAGGTGACCAGAGGCCCAGAGGGACTGAAGCTGGTGTGGACCAGAAGCCCTTCTTCCTGGCCTCTCACCCCACTTAGAAGAGTGGTTTAAAGCATTAAGACCTTGATGAAGAAAAAATTCTGCAGCACCAGGAGACCAAATGAGCTTATCTAATTGGTCATCACAGGTGAAAAATATTTCCACCATCTGGCTTCTCACACCCATGCCTGTCTTACACTGTGCCAGGCCTGATGCTCACTGGACTATTCTTAACAGCCGCTTTATCTCATAACCCACAAAAAAACTAAAGCAGAAAAAAAAAGTACATAATTTTGTGCTGGTGTTAAAGACTGAATTACCTCTATGCATCCAAGCAGCATGCAGCTGGTGCAAAGCAGCAAGACAGACCTTTTCTCCTTTGTGGTGAAAAACTGATGCATCTGCTTATTCACTTATCTTCCTGCCTACCTAAGTAAGGGCACTCAAGGACTCTAGATTGATTACTCCTAGGGCAGGAAGTTATTTTGGGATCAAGAGTAAAACCAAACAACTGGGTAGTGATTCCAGCTGTACAACAAGAGCAATACCAGACGTTCCTGATGTTTGAATGTATGCATCTGCAGCTGCCTCCTCCACAGGAGGAGAAACACAAACAGCCTTCTCTATAATGGAATGCTGAAAAAAAATCACCACTTCTGTTAATTTTCTTGAGACCTTGGCTTTTGAGCTTTCTGGGATACCTCAGGAAATGTGGGTTTCCTCATCCAAACCAGCCAATCTTGTAAATTGGTACTGTAGAAACCAGCAGCGGGTGTGGTTAGCTCATAAAAACCACCGGAGAAATAAACGGCTGAGACTCTCTAGCAATGGGATCAGTGTTAGGGCATGGGAGTAGCCACAGGCACCACAGAATTTCCTTGTCTCTGAGAGGAAAAGCTATACCACCCATGATCTCATCTAAATAACTTTATATCAACAACAAGCTGGTCCCATACTATCTAGCTGATTTTTCCACCAGTTGTCTGGAATTTCCGGCACACAGGGCCACCAGCTCCACAGTCTGCCTGGTGTCTTTTCTGAAAGGGGCAGAGAAACAAGAGGTGCCCTTTGCCTTGCTCAGCAGCTCCAGACATTCAACATCTATTCAAGCACGCTTTAAGCCACAGGAACAGTGTAAAAGAAACAGTCATGTCAAAGGGCACAGCACTATAGTAGCAGACATATTGGTACAGAAAAAGTATTTTTTTGTACATAAACCCTGCCACTGAGAAGGTAGAAGGTAGGACGATCTTACCATAGGAAATCAAAATCTTTATGTAATACAATAAACATTCTGGGAATTTATCATCCACTAATGGCTGGTATAGATGGGCTGCCTCTAAAACTATAGAGAGGCTTGCGAAAGACTGCTGCATAGCTACTGGTACCTCAGTGCACTATGCCAGATGACAAGCAGTAATGTAGGACACAGTGTCTACCACAGTCACTGGCAAGTTCATTGGCTGTCTTCATTGTTTCCTACTGCATTCTCCTCATCCTAATACATTTTCCACATTGGACACTCTCTTTATAAAACAGATTCTTATAAAAAGCAAATATCTGTACATGCTTCTACACATAAGAGAAGTGGCCCTGAATGAGTGAACTGAGAGCAGAGTAGGTGAAAAACTTAAGGTACTGTATCACGGCAAGTCAAGTATAAAAGCTTACTGGAACCACAATAAACAACTTCACTTTTAGCCATTTACTGTATGCTGTTCAACAGCAGAATTCACTCTAGACCCCTTTAACACAGCAGTGATCACATATTTCCCTTTAAACACTGGTGTCACATACCTGAGATTAGGGAGGTATTCAACTAGATTACTGAAACTGGAGATCACAGAGCAGTTTGTTAACAGTTGTATAATTATTCCATGTTAGTAGGAGCAATAAGACTTAATTGAGTTCAGTTTGAGCAGAAGAAATAAAATAACAGGACTGCTGTATAGACATTACAAAATTTGAGCCAGTATAAATCAGTGAAGATCAAGATCTTTAATGGACACTTAGACTGAGCAATACTGTCTAAGGGTCCATCTTTAACAAAACTAGTGAATAGTTAGGCTACAGACTATATGAACAAGAAGTACTGCTTCAGAATGCCCTATCTGCTCCAAATTTTCAACTGAATGCTCTCTTCAGATCAATGGCAACAGTGTGATGCGCTTCCAAGAAAAGGATGAAGTTAAGAAAGACCAAGTTTCCTTCATTCTTTAAATTATATTGAAAGTATGCCTGAATGATATCTTAATCATTAACCACACATTACATGATGAACAGAAGAGAGCTAAAAAAGCATCAGGAATAAGGACAAAGTTTTATGGAATAGAACCTGGGAAAACATCAGCAATACATAGGGTTTGGAAGGAAAAGAATTGACAAATGTCAGCTAAAACACTGTAACACGGAAGTGTGAAATTCAGAGCTGGGCCTGTTTCATCTCTGCTGCAAAGCTCTATCATTCCACTGAAAGCAAATTTAGCCCTTGGAGTGAGAGCAGGCAACACAATGTGCAACAACTTTTGCAACCCGCAAGTTTAGTCTTTAGATGGCTTGAATTGGAAAGGGCAAAATACATTTCTTTGCAAGGCCAGTAACAATCCATAAGGATTTTAATCTGAACTTCAGAAAGTTGTAAACAACCATGAGGGATTTTGGAGAATACCTGCAAAACAATCATGTGGTTGGAGGAACTGACTAAGGTTTCTTCACAAGAGCTAAATTTACCTAGTCCTGTTGAACGGTCTCCAGCAGCAGCTGGAAGCAGACCTGGGAATTTTTGAGAATCCTCACCTAAAGTCCAACACTTGAAGGTACTTCTAGAAATAAAACACAAATGAGTCTCATTGGATAGACACCAGAAATTAAGCTGGCAGGGAAAATTGTACCCCATAGGAAAGTGATTCTGATGTGAAATAAGCAAACGAGGAAAGCAGCCACATATTAGTCCAGATCAGCAGGTATTAACAACCAGATTTGAAGGGGGTTATTTACTGGAATCATACAGAGCCCGGAGGAGTAGCACACTTAACAAGTTGAGATAACAGAATATTGGATTCTTTGGACCTGAGGACAGACTTGGTGTTCTCCAAATTTAAAGACTAAAGTATCTCCCTAAGTTTTTGAATTAACAATGCCTTAATTACTACAAATATCTAAGTGCTTCACTAAAATTTTGACCCACAATTTTATACTGAAAGCTCTCCCTCATAGAAAAAATAAAGATTTGCTATAAATGATAAGGGAAAAACAAGTTTTGCATGCAGTAATTCAGTGGCAAATTTATTTCATACAGGCTGTTTTAAGTACATAGAAGTTGTTGGAATACAGCTGTCATCAGATCATGTTGATCATGGCTTTATAGGTTCACAGAAGGAGCAGACAAATGCAGGAGGGGGAAGAGAGCCTGTAATTCTGCTTTTTGTTATCCCCATGTCTGTAATACTGACTGATGCAAACGTCCGTTTTTAACTGGTTTTGTATTTAATTACATTAGCATACGTAAGCACATTACTGGATTGGTGTCTCACAGGGGAGTCATGTATTGGCAGGAACAACAGACTGCAGTGATGTAGTAAGTATTTTCCAGTTCTCAGACTTATATCTTACTGAAAATTGGTAATCTTTCCTGAATATTATTTCAGCTTAACACCCCCCCCCCCCCCAATTGTGGTCTAGCCTAAAGCTTCTTATCCATCAGCTTTATGGTATAAAGATACACAAATATAGTAACATTTATTTTCTACATATTATAGCCTTCCATTCATGTTGGAGAGAATCATTTTAGATCAAACCTTCCTCCAGTTCCTCCCCCCACCTTGTCTGCACACAGACTTCATATTTTTGTCTCTTTTCCCTTTTAGCTCAATTTTTCTCTCCTTTGGGAACAATAACTGAGGCACAGAAACTTTCCAGTTTCATTTGTTTCTCCCTCAGAAATTAAAATGATAGACACTGGTAGGGGAAATGGACCACACAGTAGCAATTACACTTATGATGAGCACATCATTTGGTCTGTGTATTTTGGTTGCCTTCTGAAGGTCCTTTTATTTTAGCCCCAGGCCTACTTGGCTGCAGTAGGTCACTTGTTTCCGACAGCAATAAAAATAAAAATAAAAAAGAAACAGCCCTGAAAGCAGTATTCTCCACACACCCCACCCCCGAGGATGTTGTTTTCTAGCCTGTCTCAGTTTCCGGTTCCCATGAACCAGCTTGTCACTGTTGTGTTTGGATTCACTGCACCAAAGGAAAAATGTTAAAAGGCTTGCTTTCTTTTAAGGAAAAAGTAAGACAGATTTTAGTAGAAAGCCACCTTTGTTAAAAAAAACCAACAAAACCAAAAACCAGAAAACAACAAAACTCAAAACCATCTAATTTTAAAAATGTTTTTCTCTATTGTTCTCCCTGTATTTATTCCAGAAAATCCCTTTCATCTTTACTGAGATTTTGAGTGGTACTGAGGGGCCAGGGACTGACTTTTTGCAGAAACTCACTCTTCCTATGGATGATACTGTTCTGCCAGGTGGGACTCTAGAGGCTTTTGCCCACCGCAGCTGGCATTTCAGGAAAGTGCATTCTGTCACCCCTTGAACTGGCAGCCCATGTGATTCCCCCGTGACTTCTCCAGCTACATAATAGTGTGAGATGGTCCAGAGCCTCGGGACCATTTACATCCTACTTCAGACCCGACCCATCCCTCTCAGCTCCAAAGAGAGGGGTCAGGACGTATGAACACAATTGGTAACAAAAGCCCAAGGAACAGGCCTGCTGCTCTGTGGAAATCACATGTGCATACATACATATGTATAGCTACACTCCGGGCTTCAGTCATTACTGTAGAATTTGGACTCAGCGGTGTTGGCATTTTTTTCTCTGTTTGTTTGTTTTCATAGCCTAGTTTTATAAGCTAAAATAGCTGACCCTGCTTTCATTAGTAGGTTGGAGTGGATGATCCACCAAAGCGCCTGCCAACCTGAATTGTTGTCCAGTGACCCTAAAATGCAATTAAACTCTCAGTCCACCCCCCACCTCAAATAGCTTTTGGACTTGACGGATTTCTATCCAGCTTGGAAAAGGGGCATTAAAAGACAATTAACATACTGGAAGTCTGGTTTTGAGGACTATTTGTTTGGATTGGGTTTTTTTGGCTTGTTTGTTGTGGGTTTGTTAACATTTTGTCAGAATAGAGAAAAAAGGTGAAAAGCAGATTCCTTCTTCCTTCCTTGGAAAAGCTGGTTTCACATTTTGAACACTATTTAGCGAAAGCCCATACTTTAACCAGCCTATTTCCTTCCGCTGTTTATGTTTGTGACCTCAATAAGTCAAAGACACCAACTTTCATACAACATCCCCATTTTTACCCCCTCAAGACACCAACCTTTCTCCAGAGGTGCTCTCACCCTGACCTGGCCCACAACTGCAGCTCCAAGGACTGGGGCTCTCTGGCACACCCTGAGATACACCCCATACTCCTAAGGAATCATAAAAAAAACCATCCCAGAAGTGGCTTAGACAAAACCTGAGGGATCTACTACGTACTTTTGTGTCTCTGGCACAGATAAGTTGCAGTTTTTCTGCAGTTTCATGCCAGAGACAGCTGTTAAATGCTCTGGCAATTTTCCTCTTGGAAACAGCCATGTGTACTTCAGACTTAACAGAAACCCGGAGGTGCTCTCACGCTCCAGAAGGTTTTCAACCCCGAGGAGAGGTATGAGGCAGATTTGAAGGCAAGATTAGGCTCTCAGCAAGCAAAACATTCAGGTTTCTAAGGGGACTATCTCACCCTGAGCCGGTTTATGTGGACAGTTGGAGAAATCCAGCATGAGCCGCCCTCAGGGTGACAGGTGAGGAGCTCAAACTGCTGCCTGATGGCAAAGGATGCCTCGCCAAGGCTGCACTTACAGCGTCAGCATCAGTGAGGCATGCTGGCTGCCTGCAGGTAAGTGGATCAGAGATAGTGGAATCTCTCATCATAAACCGACGTGCATTTCCACACAGGAGCCACAGGTCCCATTTGTACCTCTCTCCGCTTCTCTCTCCCTCCCCTGATGTGGGGTAAAAAATGCAGCAGAGATTGAAAGGCTTAAGGAATTCTCACGTATTTATTTAGGTAAATATTTATGACACAAGCAAACCTGAAACATTAAAAAAGGTCTTCCCTCCTCTGCCAGGCTGCACACGAGCATGACACATTTAAGCATGCCATTTAACTCACAGCAGCCAGGAGACTGTCTATTTTCTTAAATCTCCACATTCCCAATCCCTTGCTTCAGCAAACATGTACGTGTAAGGGTGCTGTGCCCCCTCCACACTTACTAGGACATATCACAGCTTCTTTGACAGCTCCTCTACCTCACATGCCAGAACTGACCAACCTGCCTGCCTCCCTGGCATATTTGGGGAGGCAGGGAAGGCCAGGGGGTGCAGTGGGACAGGACTGCGGTGCCATGTGCCTGGCTGGAGAAGGTGGAGTTCAGTGCCATCACACAGTTTGGGGGTGGTCAAGGAAGAAAGGTAGGAGTTATTCTCCTCATCCCTTTATTCATGGCAGAGCTATGCTTGTTCCTGTGGAAAATTGCATTTGTGTCCATCCTGGGATTTTGGCTCCCTCAGTCTCCTGCCTGTCCCTTATGTCTCCCAGGAGAACAAAAAAACCAAAAACAAAACAAAACAAAAAAATCAGCAGAGTAGTGGCAGTACTGAGAAAATCTAAAAGGCCAAACTGACACCTCAACTCATTTCATAGAGTAGTAACTCATTGATCCCACACTGACCACAAATTGCACAAGGGTGTACTTCTGCATGCCACAGAAGGCAGCACCATCAGGCTCCCACAGGCTGGTACTGTTCTGGAGAATTCCTGTAACCCTTTGGAAAGGTTCAGATCTTGGGAACCCAACCACAGGGTGCTTGTTTTGCCATGTGGCTAGCTTCTGACAGGCCAGCAAGCTGCCTGGAAAGCCTGCATACCCTGCCCTAGTTCCCTTGCATATGTGATTTTTCATGGTACTCTGCTTCTGGTGTGTGAGAAACCCTGCCCTGGGACCCTACATGTATGAGATGAGGATCCTGCACAGCCTCTGGTTCTCCTGAGCTCAGGTGCTGCAGCTGTTGGTGGCACCCACCTCGAAGGGTCTTATGCCACCTTCCAGTTCAAGTCTGACTTGTTATGTATATGGTAGTAGCCTTCCCTATGCCTCACCTGACTCCTCCTGCCACACCTCATAAATCTCTCAGAAGAGCAAAGACATCACATATTGGTTCACAGGAAGCACAGGCTGGCTGCATTGCCCTCCTTGAGTCCCAACTCACTGGCCAGACGGTGTTAATTGCAGTTGCTTTGTATGAGCACTCTTACAGAGGCAGCATTTTGTGCCTGAAAGATCAACAGAGTCCAAGTAACTGCAAAAATAGAATCAGATGCAATAACATCTTACATAAGCTTTGGTTAATAATAAACCTAACTTTACTCAAATCCTAGCGATTCTAGTCTTAGTAGTGACAAGATAGGAGATAACTGAGAACATATTGAACTATTTACTGTGATTCCATGAGACTGTACTTCGCGCACTTTGAAATTTGTTAAGGAAAGGATGTATTTGGGGTCCCCCTCTCCCTCACATTTCTTGGGATTGTTCAGGTTGCAGCCTGGGGTAATTTGAATTTCTAGTAGTAGTTTTGCCTTTGTTTAAGAGATGGAGCCATCTAGTTATAGCTACTCTCTTTGTACAAGTACATGTAGATCAAGTACCAACAGACCATCAGTAACAGTGTTCAGATCAAGGCTGAAGAGCATATCAACCACTTGACTTAATAATGGAAGTGTTACAGCACAGATATATGAATTATGTTTTACTAGGACCCGAAAGATGTAAATGCATACCAAGTAGGATTCTCAGCTGTCTTTTGGTTTACCTCTCCCTAAAATAAATGGTAAAACCCTATTTAAAAAACAAACAAAACATAATAAAACAAACAAACAAACACACACCATGACCACAATCAAACACACACACACCTCCCCCAACAACAAAAACAACAACACAGAAGGAAAGTTACTTTCACTGGCTGGATAAACTGGGTTCTTTTAAAATCTGTCCTGGCTATCCTTGTGCTTCTGGATTAGATGAGTTGGCCTTTATAAACTCTGCTTCTGCCAAAAGCCAGTGTGCTTGGTCAGGGAATAAACTGAATTTCTGATAAACTGGATTATCCATTTTGGAGCCCTTTGAACTAAGAAAATATTAGTTTTCCCTCCTGCCCCTTAGAAATTGTATCAAGGGTCTGAAATGCTGTCACAGAAGTTTACAAAGCTACCTGAGAACAGTGTCTAGCCTGCCTGTTACTCCTATTCAGGAGATGTTATTTGAGGAAAGTGTTAAATAGTTACTATTATCAGCCATACCTGTTCTCTTCTGCCATGGAGACAGTAATGTTCTAGGACAGGTTAGAGACAAAAAGGCATCCAAGCCTTCAATAGCTAGGTGACTAAGAACATACATTCCAGGGGCAAACAAAGGAAAAGAATTGAAATGTATTGAAATACATCAGTCTCAGCCTCAGAGATATTAACAAAGAACATGCCCTGTAAAGGAATTTGCAACCTGTTAAGAATATTCATATTCCTTCTAGACACTGCCAATTGGATTTGCAAGTGTCCCTAAAGCCTCTAAGTTACACATCGCTTCAAGTTTTGGTGCCTTGCTAATATACATTCTGGTGTGTCAACAGTACCTGTAATTATGCGAGTTGTTTAGATATGTTTGTTAAAAGCAGAACAAAACATATATTCTCTTATATCAGATCACCTGTTTTTCCTCAGTTTGATGACAGAAGTCCAACCCAGGTGTTAATTACAGAGAATACTTCAAAAGAAAAGGCACTTCTCAGAATAACTTTGGGAGAATGTAACACTCACTTTTCAATTACAAGCTGGATTTGCTTTAACATTTTTGACCACATCTTTTGTTTTTGGCTACTTATACCTTTGCTGTTGTTTTGTATACTTGGCGAGGCAAGGAGTATTTGTAGGCAAATAAAATTAAAGCATATGCACTCACATTATGAGATACTTCCATAATGTACAAAAACAGGTGATAAATTTTAATAGTCTTAATAGTGTTTTTTTTCTTTGAAGTGTTAGTCTTCATAACTTTAACCATGTTCTAGCAAATTTTGGATGCTTTTTTTTTTTGTAACAATGGAATGCACATACATGCATGTCATGGTAACCGCTAGCATCTCAAAGTCATTGTGGAAGGAGCTTTCAGGTTCAGACGTGAGCAGTAGCACTGCAGCAGACATCCAGCAGACAGAGAATGGGAGCAGGTATCACCGGATCACAGCATGACCCTGAATAAATTGAGTGCTCAGTTCCAGTTTCTCAGTTTGTGAAATGGGAATATTAATGTTTAACTACCTCGATAAACCAGCATATACACATGAATATTGAAAAGGGCATGGCACTTCCACAGTAGAAATACAAATTAGTATACAGGAGCTCCTTTTACCAAGAATTTGGCCCTTTCCCATTCCCAAGCCCCTCAAAAAAAAAAAAGTCTAGAAGAATGACACAAAATTGAATTGACACAAGGCCTCACAGTGAGGATGATTTGGGGATTTAACTTATCAAATAGAAGGTCAAAAGTTAACTTGATCACAATCTACATGTACTTATACAAAGAGAGTAGCTATAACTAGATGGCTCCATCTCTTAAAGGCAAAACTACTACTAGAAATTCAAATTACCCCAGGCTGCAACCTGAACAGACCAGCAGTAACAGTGGTCAGATCAAGGCTGAAGACATATATTTCTGAGAGATAGGCTAGGTCACTGGTTTACCTGCAGGCATCACTGGCCAAGATCACACATGCATTCTTTGCAGAAGGGTCAGATTAGTCTATCTTGATGCATTCTTCAGCCTTCATCTAGAAAACTACTTTTTAAAAAGCACAAATGGAATTAAAAATCTAGGAGAATATCCAATGGCTGGCATTGTTAGGAAACGCTAAGACTGAAGCACTAACATTCTAGCAAATGTTAGTAAAGATTCTGTAGTGATCGCTGAAGTTGGTAGGTTTAGCATCAAAACATAAATATGGTTTAAAAGTAGTGTTTTTAAGGGTTTGTGGGGAAACAGGGTGGCCAGAAAGGGATAGCAAGGAAGGTAGATAGCCGAGTATTCCACTTTGTATGGGGCTGTTGGGGAGGGACAGGTAGAAGAAAGTAATTGTGTGCCAAAAGCCTCAGGAATGAGAGCAAAGGTTTCACATCAGCTATCTCACTACCGTGAATACTCTGCTCCTTTCACTTGTAAGCAGCCTGTCTTCTTTCCCGATTTGAAACCTTTGTGTAGGAATGCATAAAAGTCTATTTGTTTTCCCTTTGTCCTCTCATTGTGGGCAAAGGCAGGTAATCAGCACTCACCAAATTTGAACAGCACAGTCTTTCAAACAATTAATCCAGCTGGAAGTAACCGCATGAGGTAAAGGCCAGTGGACAAAGACAGCCTTTTTGGACCCACAGTTCTTTCAAAGTTTATCAAGCCTAAGAAATCAAAGCCCTGAACTGTTAGGCTGTTCTTATCCATCCCCATTGCATTTAAGAAAACCCCATTGTCTACAGGCAACATCACTCAGTAATGCAGGCAACTCTGAAAGGGCTAAGGAAAGTTAAAACTACAGCTGTAAGCAGGCACAATTTTAAATATTGTCACTTAGCCCGTTATCCCTCCCCACTTCCCAGAGCTGCAGATAAGAGCCATCTTCCAGATGCATGCCAGCTTCCTCATACAAATAAATAAAAAAGAAAAAGTGCCAGAAAATAGCGCCCCATTCTTTGGAAACTCTCCCCTTTGGAGGTAGGCTTCTAAACAGATTGCCTTTCCATGAAAGCCTGAGACATTCAGCGGTCTGTTTGGATATAGAGGACTTGGGTTTAACCACTCCACTTCTGTATTATTTAGAACTTAAATATGAACCTATGTCATCCACCTTCCAGAAGCCCTATAGGCTACTGCATTCTAAAAGTACTCTGGAGCAAATGCTGGTGAGATTATGTTGAAATGATGCACTGCCTGCAGTATCGCATTCCAAAATGTCACATTATTTACAGTAAACATCCATGAACTACATGTACTCTTATCTCCTGATTCAAAGGTGGCTGGCTGCAGAGACCAACAGAGACAAAGCCAGAAACACAACATTATACGATTTGCTATTTACTTTCTGTCATTTATCAACACAGCTCCATACGCTACTGGCAAGGGATCTGGACTGGGTTGATTTTTAATTTATTTTAATTTGTACAAAATTGCAAGTTTGTAAAGTCACATAACTTTATATTGCAAAGTCAAGGGTAAATAAGACCAGCTTTGAGTAAGCACTGTGCATCTGACCCATCTAATGCTGTTCAATTAAGAGGTTGGATGGAATCCTAGTGAGGGATGTGAATGTCCCTGCAGCACACCGAGTCCCATGAAAAAGTTCTGGGAACTACTTCAGATGACACTTATGATCCCAGACCTCTTGTTCCAAATATTTCACAGAAATCAGTAGAACACAGTTTCTAGGAGGCACTTCAAATTGGCTTCAGCTGAAGCTGGGCACCTTCCAGTCACTAGGAGACAAAGTTGTCCCCATTTGTGAATATTTTAAGCACAGGGTATTTGTATTTCTACCATCAAAGGAAAAGGGCTTTCCTCACTTTGGGAGCACATTAATGTGTGCTATAATCTTAGCAAAGTGTAGACCACATTCAGCATTACTCACATTCCCTTAGCAACACATTTGAGATAATCAGGGCTCCACCTGAAAATAAATATGGTTCTTTAAAAGTGAAGCATACTTTATCTGGAAGAGATGTCCTGGCTCTGTTAGCAATAATAGTGTAAAAAGAGAGGAAGACTTAAAATGCAGGTTTTTCTCCCATCTACCTCCTTAAGCATCCAAGAAATACTGTTCTGCAGCTGCCTCAGTCCAGAAGAAGCCAGCCATCACAGAATCACAGAATGTTAGGGATTGGAAGGAACCTCAAAAGATCACCTAGTCCAATCCCCCTGCCAGAGCAGGATCACCTAGATCAGGTCACACAGGAACACATCCAGGTAGGTTTTGAATGCCTCCAGAGATGGAGGCCCCACAACCTCTCTGGGCAGCCCATTCCAGTGCTCTGTTACCCTCACTGTGAAGAAGTGTTTTCCCTTATTTACGTGGAACTTCCTATATTCCAGGTTGCACCCGTTGCCTCTTGTCCTATCATTGGATGACATCAACTGGCCCAAACTTCCCCGGTTCTGCTTTTTACATCTACCCGGATACCCAAGTCTGACTTAATTCTGGCTAGTCCCTGCTGAATCACAGTGTAATCCAGAAACTGGCAAGTAATAGCTAGGCCTCCTGTGTCCAAACAGGTGGGCATGGCTTGAATGCACTTAACACACATCAACAGAGTAAAATAGAAGTGCATCTGCTCAGTCTTAGAGATGGATGTTAGGGTACTAAATAGCACCACCCAGCTTCTGTATAACAGCCTAGGAGTTCAGCTTCTTCCCAAGAAATCACAATCACAGGGCTAATCCATCCTCTAGAATTTGCAGCATCATAGAGTCAGGAATGTAAGGGTCAAAATGCAGCCTGATCTGTCATGCAGTCTTTGGACACTTAAGCAAGACTCGTGGTTTTGCATCTTGCTCACTACACAAATGCAAACAAACAAAAGAGACAAAGGGACACTGAGTAAAGGTATGGACCCAATAGCTTCCCATTCAAACAACTTAACTAGAGTCCTGTTCCCAACACCTGTCAGGAGACACCCAGGGCTTCTTTCTCAGTGGCAGATGTTGTCTGTTTGGCCCCTGCAGCACGGGGATGTGAAGAAACTGGTTCTCACCACCTTATCTGAGAACATTCCTACCTCCAGACAGCTGCAAAATGGATCCAAACCACTTCCATTTCTTCTTCCATCATAGAACTTAACATCAAAAAGGGAACTCATCTTATGGATCCTCAATGGATAACCAAATTTCTTTGCAGCTCTAGCTTTAGATGACCACGCCTTGTTATTGGTAGGATTACAGATACACAGTATTTCTTAGCAACTGATTCTCCAAGATCACATTCAACAAGTGTCTTGATATTCTGAGTTGAACTCTCACAGTGTTCAGTTTCAGCCACCAAAATACCTGGCACAGGTGCTTGGATTGCACATAAAAATTACTGAAGGTGGACTTCAGAGCATGCAGTGGCAAGGCATCCAAGTGTCACTCAGTACAAAGCATATGAACAATTTTCATTTTCCTCCTCTTCCTCTTACCTGGACATGTCCTAGAACTAGCAGTTATTAAAGAATTCCAGTAGGGTTACACTTCTAAGAGGGCAATGACATATTGTGACAGTAAAAAGCATTTTTTACTTCATCTAACAAAGATAACCAAACACTTATGTTCCTGTCTATGCATGCTAATGAGCCTTGACAAGGGAGGCCAGATGCTTCTCCAGCCTATGCAAGAGTCACATTTGGTAAATCTCTAACACAATACGTACTGCTCTGCTGCTGTAATCACACTTCTGTATTGTGTTTTGACAGGCATGTCTCTCAGCAGTAGTGCCAACGTTAGCAGGCCTTTGTCCCTTTTCCTCACTCTTTTTCATTTGCTCTTTGGTGTCTCTCATTCACATTATGCTGGTACATTTGCCCAGGCAGTTGTGCATTCAGCCAAGTGAGAATTGATTCTGGTTAAAAACAGCCTATCAAAAAGGTTTAGCTTTAATATGGGGAAATTCATAGTTTGGTCCAACCAGCACAAATCAACTCTGTACCAGTAAAAGGGGAATAGAAAGTAAATGGGAGGACAAGCAAGCTATCTCTGGGAAGGGTATGCCCAGTCTCTTCCCACAGCTTGCACCTTGCCCTCTGTATACCTTGCTACCACCCAGCCCTAAATGGTGTTGTCAAAAGCCAAACAAAAAGACAAAGAGGAGACATACATGGTAAGTTCTGTGTTATTAAGCTGTCAGTTTTACACATCAAGAGCCCTCCTGCTTCCCATACAGAAGAAGCAAAGACAGGCCAAAAACCTTGAACGGGGAACCTCTCTGCCAGCCCTCAGAGCACTGCTGCCCCACCTCACCCCCATGTCCCTCGTGCCACCCTAGTCCTTCTAATGTGCAGAACTACCCAAGCAGGAAATAAAGAAAAACATTATTCTCTACCTCCAACTTTGTTCTCCACCTCTCAATTATAAGTTGTTCATTAGTCAAACAGACAAAAGTGGGAAGAGAAGGATAAAGAGGCCCTGGTTCAGAAACACATGTACATACCAGAATGAAGACTGCAAGTGACAAAATTAAGTTTTGAATACATAATAACAGAATGTTCCCCTCATTAAGTATGAGCTTCGTTGCTAGTAGAGTGGTTCACACTACACACAAAACCACACTTTATCTTAGTCACATAGAACCATGTGACTTGACACTAAGATCATATATAATTTTTCACAAAGCTTAATCTCAAAGATTGCCACAATGGGAAAGACATGCAGCAGAGAAGTTTCTTGACATTTAGTAAATGCTGCTGCTCAGCTATGTCTTTCTTTCTTCCACTTAATTCTAATTCATCAGCAGAAGAAAACACATTAAGAAAATGGACATATAAAGCATTGTAAGAAGGTGAACATTTAACATAGACCAAGAAAAAGAAATCCAAGTCATTTTACCTTTTAATCTTTTATAGTCTCATTTTCTTGTTGCATTTTTGGAGGGAGTTAAACCTGAAGGAGAAGGTGTGTTTGATCTGCAAGATTCTGCATCTGTAAGGCCTCTGAGATCAAGCCACATGAGTGTAAATCCTCTCTCACAGGCTCCAATTTCACAGGCACTTTTGCAGCTGGAATAAGCCAGCAAAGCTAGTTATAGATGTCCTCCCACTACTGTCCTGCACATTTCCCAGTGTAACAGAAGGGCTGGCCTCGGCCTGATTTGAAAGTAGTTCAGATGGCCTTTCTGTCATTGCCCAGTGACAGAAATATACAGTACAAGTTCCCTGGGTCACTATTACATGCAGTTTCCCACACAGAGATATTCACATTTTTCGAAGTCCCAATACAGGGATATCACCTCTAGAAGAAACTTGAGCAGTAAAAATAAAAATATACAAGCAAAGAGGATAGACTGAAGTCATTGTATTACCTTTCTCCTGTTCTCCAGCTGATGGCAGCTCAGGACATTGTCCACCACACCGCGCTAACAGCAATTGCATTAGCAGACAACAAACAACCCAAGACACATTCATTGTAAGAACTTCTTCATATATGTGTCTTCATCACAGTCTGTCCCACCTCAAGAACTATCACAGACAATCCTACTAATTTCCTTATCGTTTCCACAGGCTCTCAGACAAGGAGTGAAGCCCCCATTATTCAAAAGTTAAGGGCTTCACTTATTCAAACAACCAAGCTTTCAGGTCTCTAACAAGCACACCACACCTCACCGAAAGTGCCTCCCTTTATCAACATCAAGCACAAGTTTTAGTCATTTAGCCTTTTTCACTTCAGGTCCTTCAGGGCAGATCTATCTCAGGTGTTACACCTGCTGTGCTGTGAGGACAACCACAGAGGTTAGAGAATTAACCTGAGGTATTTCCAGGGTGGATGACACTGTGGAAATTTCACAGACAGAATGGAGGCATCTGGAGCTGACCTAAGCAAGGACGGAAAGATTTTGGTTCATATAAGCATCAATTCCTTTGCTGTCTGTCCACAGATAGCACATCACTTCAGAAATGGAAAGATGTGGTATCTGGACATACTTACTGCACTGTCAGATACTGGAAGGGGCTAATACAGATCGCTGATTAGAAACTGAATCACTGCAAAGCAGCCAAACTGATGCTCACTTTGCCACTCCTAATTATAATTGCATAACACACAAAAGAAAGAGATGACAATACATGTTTTTGAAAACATATCACCATAGCAGATGTCAGCCCTTATTTTCCATTGTACTTATGCCTATTGTACACCCAACAATGAAACCATCTGTCACTTTGGCTATCCTCAGGAAAGAGAGTTGTATATATTCATGCTGACATGTCAAGCAACAAGTAAATTTGATGGATATCAAATTATTAAATATTAAAATATTAAAACTTACAATAAGAGGACAAATCATGCATTTCTAGATCCTTGTAAAAAAATAAAAAATCCTCCCTTTTATAGCTTTCAAATTTCAATTGGCCAGAGAAAAGTACAAGAAAGGAAAATTAAAAACGGACATGACCAGCTGCACACTGGAGAAGACATATGATTAAATCCTGGCTAGATACCTCCAAGTACTGCAGTTCAAATAACATTGTTAAGGGCTTCACTTATTCAAACAATCAAGCATTCAGGTCTCTAGCAAGTACACCATTCCTTTACTCTTCCCAGTGCAGGAATATCCACCAATACTCTGAATACTGGCCCTGCCCAAATCTGCCAGTGACCTGCACCTGTGAAGCAAGAGCGTACTCATTCTTGTCCTGCCTCGGGCTCCCTTGGCCTTGCTGCAGGAAGGAACAGTTCGTGCGCTCCAGGGGAGCAAGGCAGGGCAGGCCGAAAACAAGACACTCAAACCATGCAGAGGTCAGAGGAAGCAGCTGCTGGGCTCTCACCAGCAGTGCAAACTGGCAGAGGGAATAGCATGCACAACTCATCAGGAAAACAGCCACCTGTCATCTAAAACCAGTAAGAGACCAAGTGCCGTGGCTCTTCTCATCCTCTTCCAAGCTGGAGTAAGACATTAGTATTTCACAGTCTCAAGAGAAAAGGAGAGGTAGCAGAGTGATGATCTTATTATAGAAGTTGTGAGGAAAAGGGGATGAAATGGTCTTTATTTGTTGAAGTTCAGATGCTTCTCTGAGGGTTCCAGAGTATTTACAGCATAAGCATATTAGGACCCAGGGCAATTGTATTTGAAACTTTCTGGTCTGAAAGTCATAAGTTTGAGGAAGCACCCTAGCAGAGACTTAATCTGGCCTGTTCTTTATTTATGTGATATACAGTACTATCGAGGAACAACCCCCCCCATTCGAAACTGCAGTATCAGTATGGATTTCTTAATTTAGGGGTAAGTTTGCAAGGCCAATTCATCAAGGTCAATTCCACTGTGAATCTCAAAACACACTTCTCATCCTTGAAGAACAGCAGAGGGACTGATCAGTAATCACAGAGGCTGCTGACAAACCCACAAGTATTTGGGGTAATTTTCCCCCCCTGTTTGCATAGTTCTACTTTGAAAAAGATTTCAAAGAGTCAATTAGTGTTTGGTCATTGGGCAACTGTGACAGAAGACGATGAAGTGAATTAGTGGTTCCTTTCACTTATAATCACTCATCGTGGGTGTTGGGTAGCAGTTGCACAAAAGTGTATGGCTACTTTTATTGTACGTAGGAAGGAGCTTTCAAAGCAAACTGAGGGACAAATGTTTCTGCTCAGAACACCCATTAGCCTTCTGATCAAATCTCTCTTTGATATCCAGAGTGGTATGTTCCAAGAGCACATGCGATTGACAGCAATACTGTGAAAACTGTCTGGCTCACATGCAAGATTCTAATTTTGGTAAATCTGTTTCCTTTAACATACTTACTTTCTGCAGTAAGGAGGAAAAAGGGTCATGGGGAAGAAAGGGGGTGTGAGGTAACAAAACAAGGCAAACTGCCAGGGTTTTCTTTCAGTCAGTGTTTGTACCTATTAAAACATTTTGCCAAATCAAAGAGATGAATTACAGCACTGATTCTGGAGTCTGATGCAACATTTTTCACTCACTCTGATCCTGTAGTCAGCTGGTATCATTTCACAGGCTAGGAGAGCTGTGATTTACAGTCTGGGGGATATGAACTCAACAGTTGGATCACAAGTTTTGGAACTTTGAAAGACGGCATTGGGTGTCTCTTCTTTCAGGATGCATTTTGGCAGATGGAAGTAGTCAAGGAAATTCACCCAGCCTTCCATCTCCATTAAATGTTGGCCAGTGGATAACTAGTGCTCTGTGTTTATATATAGTTGGTAGTATCATCATTGCTCTCTGCTCCTGTAATGAAACAATTTCTTCTCTGCTCCTGCTGTGAATGACACTGAATGAATTGTATTATCTTAGCCAAAGTCACAGCAGGCAATGGGTCAACGGGTAAAACTGTTCAATATAGGAAGAAATCTCACCCAACAGCTCAATCTCCAGCTGTTGAACATGAACTGGAGAAAAAAAAAAAAAAAGAAAGATGGGGAAGAGACAAACTTAGGTTGAAAGGAAAAAAAATATATCAGTGGGAAATAGCCAGAAATGGACCAAAGTCAAAGCAAGGCACACACAAAACAGTCAGAGAGAGTGTTTCTAACAGGTAACTTCTAAATTTCCACATTACTGAGGAGAATGGGCTGCAAATAGTTTAGCATTTTTTCAGGGCTCTTTGAAGTACTATCTTGCATGCCTCCACTCCAGCAAATTTGAGTACTCTATTTCCTCCTGAGACTTGAGGATGGTATATACCTCACAGATCAGTCTCTCGGTTCTCTTGCTTTAAACAATCAGACCCAACCTCCCATCATCATACTAACCAAGGCTGGAGCTGAGCAGTGAGCTGATGGCTTGGAAGGGGCTGGTAAATCCCCATCGCTGTTCATGGAAACCACAGAAACAAAGATAAGTTTTGGCAAAGCAACTGCTAGTTTATTGGTTCTTTTGGTGAAATACTGAGCATGCTTAGTTCTTTGAATATTGCTGCAGACTTACAAACTGATGATCTGTGATATCTGCATGGAGTCTCTGGAATTCTACATCTTGTAAAATAAATCCAAGAATGTCTGTTTGTAAAAAAAAAACACAACAAACAAAACAAAACACAACTGCAGAATCCCTTCAGTAAAAATACTACCATTCTGTCAGGCCATAATTTATTACTTTGCACAACCAACAAGTAGGAGTGTGGATGCTGATCTGTATCATTTCTGCAAGCCCGCCAAGGAATTTTTTCAGAAGACTGGTAGGTGCAGCAGGAATATGTGCCTGTGATTGCAGAGTCCTGGGTATAACTCTGGATTCTGGTCCAAGTGTGAAGGCTACGGGCAGTATGCTGGTAGGTCATACCCGGTTGGGGGATCTTGATCATGTCTGAGTGGGAAAAGTAGCTTCTCTTCAGCCTTGAAGGTAACATAGACTACTTGCCTGAGGACAAGATATTCTTGACTGGAATCACTGGCAATTCTTCCTTCACTTTGGTTGGGTGGGTCATTTTAACATCTGTATTTTATCTTAATTCTTTATTGAATTTCCTCTGAAAACTGTGGGCTTTATTGCTAGTGTTTTTTAAAACTCACCTTTCAAGAAATTGATTTACTATCTCATTTGAATTTCTACATTTGGGCCTCTCCTTTTTCAGCAACTGCATCCTCTAACTGATCATGCCAGCACTGGACCAGCACTGATTCCAAGATGTGGGAACACTCCACTGATTCACCAGCATGGTTTCCTGCAGCACTGGATTGTCCTTTAGTTATTTCTCACCTTTGCAGCAGTGTCCCCTGAGCCTTTTTAGTTAGGAAGTGGTAAGGTGACCTAAGATGAACTACCCACCCCTGCCACTCCAAAGGACAGTCTTTCCTCTCTCTCCCACCTTATCATTCCCAGTTCCACAACCACATCACTTGCCTTCAGTTGTCCAGCATGCACTGGAGCCTTTTGTGAACACATTCAGCTTTCTAAAATGGCAGAGAAGTGACTTGTGAAATAAAGTGAGCTGTTTACTATCAGGTTAGCAACTGGATTGTCTCAAAAGAGGTCAGGCAATTGCCAGAGCCAGCAGAAAGGCAGCAGTGTGAACAGGAAACTCCAAGAGGCAGGAAGGGAGACTACCCTTTTTGTGCAGTGGGGTGTGCTAAATAGACTCTACACATTGTAAATAAGAGCGTGGGTGCTGACCTACACCATTTCCCGTAAGAGTGTTTCTGGGAACTGATAAGTGCAGAGGAGGAATGGAGTACAGCACCTAGCACACTTGAGTCCTGGCTCACAGTGCCCACAAAGTTGGGATCACATGGCTGAGAGCAGGGAGAGGTGGCCATGATCACCTGCCCTTTCAGCCACCATGGATTGACCATCTGGCTTAACTATTGCAGCACACTACAAATATGAAGAGCCTCTGGGCTAAAACCCCCACATTTTGCAAAGTATCCCTTTTGTCATCTTGGTCTACCAGTAACATTATGCTAGTTGTCTATTCTGAAAAAATGAGCACTCAGAGTAGAAGTCTGCAAGTTGATGAATTAAAATAGGATTTGAATACAGAAAATATATTCTTTAGCATTTTTTTTTGTCTTCTACACAAATTTAAAGATATTAAATAGATCTCATTTTAGTTTTGTTGCACTGTTTTGAATTATTGTCATTGAGATATTGAAAGTTTCTCTTTCATTGCCAAATAGACAAGGACAACGCAGAAGAAGTGCAGTGCGTCCTTTTGGTGGAGCATCACAATGGCAGTGGGGTAATAGTAGTGAGCTAATAGCCACAGGCTGGCATTGTAATTCTTTAACTGATTATCTCCCTACCTCTTGATGTTTCCATCATGAAGAAATACAGTTATTTTCCTTGCGTGAGGACACATACAACACCAATTACACAGATTCATTCTGTTTTTTATTGCAACAATCCACCTCTGCTTTTTGGGGAAAAACCTGTCCTACATTTTTAACAGATCGGCTGTAAAGCTTGGATTTCCTGCAGCATTTCAAAAGTATTGTACAACTGGATTTAAAAATTATGCCCTTCCATCAGAAGAGCTGAATGCTAGAGTCTTATGAACATACTTTTGGGAAGGAGATGGTGGCTCAGTGGTAAACCTGATGAAAGAGAACATGTGGTGTATTTTCCACGGACATAAGAATCTCTGGATTTTTATTTAGATGCACCTCTAGTATAGGTCAAATTGTGTATACACACCCTGGATTAGCTTTAAATGAGATCAGTCTTTACTCCTAGCAATGTAGCCAGCAGCCACATCGAGTTCTCAGCTGATTGTAAACTCTCCTCCCTCAGGCACCAGATAAATATTTGAACATGAAGCTGCACCGCTGAGGTAATACTACCCATGCTAGCTATTTTAAAAGCAGCTTGGGCATAAAGTCTTTTTCTTGTGAAGCACAGATATCCAATTTGAATTTTTCTTGTTCCCTCCTATGCTTAACTTCTATCCAAAATTCATGTTTCCTCCCTCAATCAGCTTTCAGCAATCTCTCAGCATTCTCTTTGATCACTGGAAACCTCTCCTGTTCAAGAGGATTTTTCATTTTGGACTGCTACTGTTTTCTGCCTTTCCCATTCTCACCAACTTGCTCCTCAGTCCTCCTGCTGCCATTAAAATAACCATCCTATTCTTCCACTCAGTTGTCTGAATTCCTCCAATGACTTTGAGTTTCAAGCCAGACCAGGCTTAAATCGCGTGTCCACTCACTCCTGGCACTGTACAGCTGCTGCCTGCAAGTGCCTGATAGCGTGTTAACAAGGTGCTCACGCATGACAGCCATGTCTGGTTTACATATTTCCACTGGAAGCTGTGCAAGGATGGGTGTTTTCCCAGCTGTTAGGCAGGAGGTGGCCTCAGCAGTTTCCCCACAATCAGCAGTGCATCTCAAGGTCTTGCATTCTTCCGCTTCCAGATTCTTTCACTGAGGAAAGCATGTTTGTAGCTAAGCACAATTTTGCCTTAGTTATGTATGGTTTCCAGCAGAATTCCTGGAATCTGCTGTTTACAAGCAGGGTCAGAGGTTATAGAAATACTTTCAGTTTGAATATAAGTGATACACCAGGAGATTTTTTGCCTGTGCATGGTGTGTAAACTATACGACAACCACTTTTTTATTGGTGTTGATAACCTCCCTGGCTCTGAAATCAACTTGTTCAGCTGTGTGGGTGGTTCAAATTACTGCCAGAAAGCTCAGTAAATGAAAATTAATACTCTCCACTCCTTCATCACTCAGACTCTTCTCCCAACACAGGCAGGAATACTAACAAGAACCATTGGTAAAGCTCTCACATTTGAAGTCTTGCAGCTGGACATCCTCTCTCGCTATGCCAACCAAATACATGGTGGCGGCACTATTATCCACTGCAAATTGCTCCTGTGGTGTGTTACTTTTATCCCCGAGCAAGCAAATGAGGGAAAATGAGCATCTTGACAGTTCACCCCTTGGTATGGGCGTCTTTCATCCAGGATGTATTGAGGTGATGTTATATATAAGCTGAGTCCCGGTGGAAGGATATTTCTTTGGTGGTATTAAAGACTTAAGGTTTTATGTGGCTTTTGTAGCCCTTCAACTTGTCAGAATAACAGTGTTTTACACAGTTTTCCATTTCTATTCCCACTGAAGTCAGTATGTGTCCGGCTGCTGTCTGACCATGCCAGCACTTGCGATGTGCAGTGAGGTGACTAATCTCATCTGTAGTGCAAGATGACTATGCCATTAACAATACAGGAAACTCACTGTAACATGGACTTTGGATCAGCACTTTATGGCCCACATTCGTTAGACTGATCACACTCATGATTTTAGCAGGCTGTCTCTATGACCAGAGATGCTTTAATGGGAATACGCATCATAGACTGTATTTTAGCGTACCCAAACATAGAGTTTTGTAGTAACAGCTGCTTAAAAAGATGGCCCTATACTTGGGATTGGAAAGGTGTGGAAAAAAATCTGCTCTAGAACACCAGTTTTCTGGCAAGATTATTGCACTCTAGGAGGACTGATCTTGGGGTTACCCAGGACCTCAGTTCAGCAGCTGGAAGGTGGTATTCAAGGGATTTTGCATAACCCTGTACTTCAGTAGAGCAGCATCATAAACCATGAACAGGCCTTGGAACAGTAGAATTCAGGATCTAGGAAGTTCAGCCCCTGACTGCTACAGGATAATAAGAGTGCAGTTGCAATACACTAGCATGTAAGGGGTTAGCATATCATATAATCAAAGAAAAAACGTCTCCACATTATTCCAACAAGTACAGTTTAAAGGTCTTAATTTTGCTTCTAAACAGGACAGGGTGATCCCCACCCTAACATAAACATTTACCAAAGTGAGATTTGCATAATCTCCTTGGCCCTCTACTTACTCACCTTAATCAACCATATTAATTACTTAGAAAAATGTGCTTCCATGTGTCTGACATCTTTGCCTACTTCTCACTGCTCATTAACCAAAAATCAACATAAAATATTCTTTTTTTGATGTACCAAAGACTGAGTAAATAGCTTTCCTAGGACACGGAGGTTCTCAAACTTTGCCTGGATGTGAAGGTGTTTCAATATAAAGCTGATCTCATTGTAAAACAAACAAAAAAACCCCATCTTTCTTATACATCAACTACTGTATCTGATTGCAGACAATTTCTGACTGTCTTTTGGTTTAGCAACTGAAAAGAGGAATGAAGGGGATTCCAAGCAGCCATGAAGCCTTTTCATGGGAGACCACCAGCAGGTATTTAGCGAAGTACAGTTTGAAAACACCTTGTGCAGAAATGCCAGTACAGTAAGAGCACTGACTAGCTTCACCCAAGCTCTTTTCCTAGCACTTCTCCTGACTTCATACTGACACAATAAGAAGTAAATCATCATTGTAGCACCTACTTTCAATTTGCTGATTTGTAAAATGGCAATAATAGTATCTCTCCCTTTGCACAATTTTGAAGTCTCCAGCTCCATGCCAGTCATGTAAATGAAAACAGGAGGATGCTTAGGCAACTGTACTAATTTTTTTCCTGTGTGAAAGCACCAGTAAGAAGTGCATTCCTGACACTTAGACACACTTCTTCATGTTGATGTTCCAGTCTCTCCCTCTATGTAACTGTCACCGTCTGATGGATGTATTTGAGCAGGGATTTATTTATTGCCACTCAAGGAGTACCTGGCCTATTCATAAAAGGTCGTCAAGGGTACAGCTACAAAAGGTGGCCAAACTAACCTAACAGCTCAGGTATGCCAAACCCATGTATTTTACTCTCCTTCTTGCTGCACCAGCCCTAGATGCATGGCACCTTTGGGCAACTTTTTGTCTTAATAGGTTTAGAGCAATGAGAATGTTCATTGGCGTAGATGAACATCAGCCTGGCAATGACTCTTGCTGTTACTAGCAGCTTCAGTCTTATCTTTGTGCTAACTCCTGCAGTATATAAGACACTAGATTGAACTGGTAGTATTAGATGGCAATGACAAGTGTATGTAATAGTTCAGATCTCAATCCAGTACCCAAGTCAGCAGTAGACTCCAGGTCACTGACTTTCTTCCCAACTGATTTTTTTCCAAGGATTAAACATCTATGTACAAATATGAAAGTTCTTTAATGCTTTTCCAATTTTGCACAGTCTTACATAATCATTTCACAATATTTATAGTGGCAGTTTGTTTGCCACCTCAGGCTGCTGCTCCTATCTCCTGCTTCCACATCAATGATGAGGTAAAAGGAAAGATGGAGTGGAAACTCTTTTGGCACATACATACATTTTCCCAATGTGCTAAGAAAACGTTTATCATTCTTCCCTACATTGTAGCTAATGGGTCAAAAGAAGGGATATGCAAGAACACAGTAAGTAATGTAATGAAAGAAGGGGAGTAGACCATGTCCAGTATCTTGATTTTGGAAAAATATTTGTTGCACACAATGTTCTGATAAGCAATCCAGGGACAGACAGCCTAAATACAGCTATATATAGATGGTACGAAAGCAGCAGGAAAACCATACTGAGAGAGTAACCATCAAAGGTTTACTGCTAAAATGGAAGCTTGCACCAAGGCAGCATTTTGCCCTAGTCAAAATCCTATTTACTCTATTTTCATTACGTCCCGGATAGAATGTATTCTCACTATGACATCTAGTAAAGAACAAGCATATTAAATTTATAACGGACACTAATCTGGGGAGGGCTGTGAGATAACTGAGAACAAACTTGGATTAAGAAAAAAAGATGTAAAAATTTAACAGAACATAAACCAGAACACACTAGTCATTTTAATAATTCATGTTACATCCACATACTGAATATTACATGTAATTCTACTCCCTGTGTTCAAAAGGGATAAAGTAGAACTATTAAAGATTCAGGGAAGTTGATATAGATGACCAAAAATGTGGGATGTGTCTTTATGAAGACCTTTTATAGACAGGGCAAGACTTTATAGTCTGAAAAAGAGCTATGTATCAGTGACCTATAAAATTCTGAGTGGCAGAAAAAAGGTGAACAGCAAATGATTATTTATCCTCTTTTAAAGAAAGACCCAGGCAGCGTAAAATGGAATTACAACTGCGTCAGAATAAACAGGACCGACTTTTTAACATAATGATTAGTTGAGCCATGTAGCTCTTTCCCACAGGACGTTTTGCATTTGAGGTGGCATTGTTCAAAACCTGATTAATCAAGAGAAAGTTAATTCAGAGATTTCAAATATAATAAAGACAAACGTCTCATAGAGTCAAACTGCTGCAGGTAAAATACCATCTCATGGTTTCTTGTTCTCAGATTCTTCCAAGGATATTTTCTATTTGTTAAAACTTTTATACTGCTATAGCTACAAACAAAGCTGACTTCTTGTTTTATAATCAGTGAACACTACTGCTTAAACTACTGATCACTGGCAAGAGCAGGGTGCCTGACCTAAGCAATATTTAATTTGACCTAGTATGGTTGCTCACGCCTTCTTTTGATTATATGAATACCTTTTTTATGTTACTCAGATGAAAAGTTTCTTATTCTTAAAAGAGGTCCACACTGATCTCACTCATTCTTGTTTTCTCCTCATGCCTGGGATGAGGCGTGTTAACTCCACGTGTTTTTAATTAAATTGAGGTTTATGCAAAAGCTGCAAATTGAACAGAAGACACCTATCAATTATTTTTTTTTCTCTGAAGCAAGTTAGTGTAACGGCTAGCTAAGTGTATTAACTGGAGATTGTTAACTGGAATTACTGCCAGAGTGTGCTGATTGCTGATGACTGAAACAGAAGTATTTTAGACCATGAAAACAGAAAATATTTAAGGTGCAAATTGAAACACTGTGAAATCTTGAAATAATTAAGACAATGTCATATTGACAGCTTAAATTCAAGAAATCATTTAATAACCTCTATCACCATAATTAAACTTATGCATATTGTTAACCCCCTAATCCATCCAATTAAAGACTAAAGTGGTCTCTTGTATTTGTACACAAAGTACCCCACTGAAGTGAGTTTTAACAATGCAGTTAAGCAGAACTCAGTGACCATTATATAATTGGTAAGCAGAAAAGTCTGTACACTCACTCGCTTGGTGTTTTTGATGTAAATGTTATATCATCCGTGGTAAACAGTGTTTACATACTGTTACATGTGCTTCTCCTGAAGTGTTCAGTGCTTCACAGGTGAGGGTCTTGTTGGCAACTCCTTCCTTCGCAAAATGCCCACTCCTAAAATACAAGCTCATGGTATTTTGTACAACATGTAACAGGAAAAATATTCATCCTTCATCTTTCTTTCTTCCTCACTAGGAAATACTCAGGAAAACTTTGGGGAAAAAATATAAGATTTAACATCATTGTATTTATTAGGTTCCGAAACAATACACATTCACATCCTTTTGAATACAGTACATTTGGCACAGTAATAATGTTTACGATGAAATAACACTAATGAATGGCAAGAGATTCAAATTACATCCATAAGAAAAAAATTCTGTACAAATAAATCCTCACAATAAAAAAAAAAACCAAAACCCTACCCCCCAACTGAATACATTTTCTATTTAGCCAGAACTATTCTGCACATAATTTAAAAAGAGGTAATTTGTAAGTATTTTTTTGAGAGAATTATTTTTCACCCTATGGAGAAAAATGTGTTTCCATTTTTTAATAAAGTCTATTTGGGAGGAAAAACAAGAAAACAATGGATTCTTTATAAGTATTATTATTAATAATATTTTTGGCATTTTGCACTCATTTTACAAAGAAGGAACAGGAAAGATTTTACAGAACAAGCAGAAATATAACAGAATGTCCATTTTTAAGAATTATCTTTAAAAAATGTTCAAGGTAACAGACAAACCTTCTGATGTAAACCAATGCAGAGGATGTAACTATTTATATTGAAGAAATATCTGCCCATGCAAAAGTTTTTATGTCCTTCACTTTTCTCTTAGCATCCTACCAAACACTGCAGGTGCTGAGGCCTCTTGAAATACATGCATTTGCTAATTATCTTCACGTTAGGAATGGGAATACAGACTACACAGCCTGCTTAAAAGAGCTTTATGGGACACCTCTATTCCTTCAAAATAAATGCTCAGACTTTTGTGTAAAGGCCTCTTGTAGAAACAGTAGTGCACTATCTGATAACTTGTCTTCCTAGCCAGTCTATTCACCTATGGAAAGAACACTTTAGCATTGTGATCAGTTCTTGCCTGGATGTCAAAAGCTAACCGTTATGAGAAAAAAACAGAGCCAGTGGCGAGACACAAATTGATGGGCAGTTCTACAATATATTTCTAAAAGAGAAAGAAATTTAAACATTGAGATGATGCAATCATTAAGATGTTTCTGTGCTGGTACTCAGCTCCAGAAGCTAGTCTTTTCCCAGTACAAAAGATTACTGAAGATAAATTAAATTAAAGGTTTGATCCATTATTACACCTGTAGGCCAGACAACACATTAACTGATATCTCATAATATTTAATATTTTGAAATCATCATAAGAATATATATAATAATTACACCTGAGTTTTAAAAACAAAACAAAATGGAACTGAATGTTGTCATCAGTAACAGGCTATGAGCAGCCAGACGCAAAACTGACACAAACCACCTCATCTGCTTGAGACTATCTTTTAAAGCCAATGATTCACACTTTGTCCACCATGATTTGTAACATTCCTTTCTCTTTCGGAGCTCTATCATGTCATAATAGAGTTGAAGAGAACTATACAAGAGATTTAGTATAGCTTAATATATGTCTACATCTTTTATAACAAAAACCTTATCTCTCTGACAGTAACTTGAACCAATACACATACAAGAGTATTGCACATGGACATTATTATAATTATTCTTTCATAGACTAACATTTTAATAGTATGCATGAACATGCAGCAGTTGATACCTCTATATTCAATGAATTCCACAGGCCTTGCAGCAAACACTATATACAAAATCTCACCTGTACAAAAGGCAAAAAAGCTTCTTTAGTGCCACTTTGCCAATCACAAGTATATATATATTTGTGCAGCTGGAAATCCATGTGCAACAATTAAAATGGATTTCAATGACCGCTCACTCAGTCCAGTAAAATATATAATAAAATGACCTCAGCGATACATGTACACAAAAAAAAACCAAAAAAACAAACCACAGGGTACTCCTGGAAATATAAGTACATAACACTGTTAGCGTATCTACAGGAGGTAACTTTGCATTAGTAATATTGTCCACGAGTTACCATTTCAATTCATACACAATAAAAATTCAATTTACAACTTTCAGTAATGTCAGTTTGTGAATGTTTGATCTTCAGTTTTTTAACACACTTCCACATAATGCATGTGTAGCCTTATTTTGTGTCTTTTGAAAGCGCATTTCTCTTTAGTTTTTAAACAAAAAACAAACACAGTAGTATTATGGTTTTGCAAAAGTGTGTGAAAGTAACACACTGCTGAGAAATAAATATAAATAAGAAGTTATTTATCAACAGCTACAATGGAAAAGACACATTTTAAATGTTTATAATTAATTTTTTATGTAAAATTAACTGTAAACATTTGAAAGCTTGCCATCACATTAATGGTTTATTTAAATGGATATTAAATTTGGTAACACAGATAGTATACCCAATTGCCTGAAAAATGGTAAAATGCCTATATATAGCTGTATTAATGTACTACAGGGTTTTTATTCTTTAGCCCTTTAATAACTATCCATACAGTAATTATTTCTTACTTTAAATAAAATTGCAGTTATCTTTGTGACTCTTCTTATTCCTAAGAGTTTTCTGTAAATTGTACGAGGAACTTCATCAAAAGCATTAACTGATGTGCTTTTTTTTCAGGACAGCTCCGTTTTAAGTTTGTACCTCACCACAATAAATTCATAATTGAGGATTACATTGCCATGAAGGCAGACTTCTTTGCTTACCAAAGAGCAACATATTACTTATTTGTTCCACATGTGAGTACAGATCTCTCAATAACCACCAGTGCAGAAGAAACAGTTCTCACCTTTTTATCTTAAATACATTTGATGATTACAGAATGTGGTCCGTTAAGTCACAATTAATAGCACGGCTTTGTTTTCCATGGAAAAGATGCAATTTTGTCCTCTGGGGAGATCTTAGGAATAAAAGGAAAGTTGCAAATATATGGCAGTGTGTTACATCTACAATTTCTGATACAAAATTATTTTGCATCACTTTGTGAGACAGAAATTAAGAGTCCTTTCAGGTCAGAAAATTAAAGGAAAAAAACAATAAATATATACTTTATCTGGGGATATGGGATCAAGGTAAGAGAAGTAGTTCTTGATCTACTGAGTCTCAGTAATTTGATGATCTCTTCAGAATCACTTCTTGCAGCATCATTCATCTGTCAGCCTAATGTTGTCTATGGCAGTAGCTCTTCTCCGAAATAAGAGAACCCTTTAAATTCTTCTTGATTTATTTGTTTTATAATTGTCTCATCCACTAGCGTTAATACTGGTTCTTCTCGTGTAAAGTCTTGATCAAAGTTATTTACATCCCTTTTGGTTTTCTGAGAAGAAAAATACAAACAAGATGAATGGTAAAACAGTACAGAAAAAAATACAAGGTGCTCTCCCTCCTCTCCATCCTCCCCGCTGCCCCTGCCCCTCCAAGCTGAATTTTCTGGAATGATTGAAATAAAAGAGGAACTACTTCACACAAAGGATAACAGACGTATGAGAGAAGCTACAGGAGCAAGTATTATAAATGAGTTCAGGAGAGGCCACAGAAGCAGTACTGTAAATGATTTCCCAGAGACTCACGGGTCTCTGATAGCGAAGGAACAGCAGAATGATGATAAAGCAGGAAGCTTTGGCATAGTAGGTGGTACGACTGTTTCCTCTTAAATTGAACATAATATCTCATTTCAGAGGCATAGAGTGAACTGATTTAATTGATTTCCCCACAGTATAGCCTGTTGGTTCAACTCTAAGTTAACTGTTTCCTTATATCTGGCTACACTCAGCTTTACAATCAGATGTAGACCTTGCAACAGCTAGCAGTCCAAAATCCTTGAGATGTACATTGGCAACTCAGATTTCGTAATACAGCCACATGTCTTTGAGAGCACCATGGCAAAGCATGAAATTCTGTCTCCAGAGATGTCCACCTCAGAACTCTTTCAATGGCATCAGGACTTCCCCAGTGAAGTCTAAAGCACTTTGCTCTTTCAGTGAAGTTGGGCCAACAAAGTGCAACTGCATGTTTTCTGGTTGGGATAAGATGTATGCACTAGAGACAGCCTTGAGGAAGTCAACTCGTTGTCTTCAGGGCACTCACAATAGTGACCAACTGTGACCAGTTACATGTGAAAAAAGGTTATGGGGAAAACATTCCCTACAGCCCTTCTCTTGAGACCTGCACCGTTCACATTTTCCACGTTAGCAGTGTATTTCAGGCACATACAGGTTCAGGGAATTGGAACAAGCATTCTCCTTTACACTGTCTCTTTTGTCTTTGTTTCATTAAATCCCATAGTCACCTGACTGATACTTAATGGAGGCACAATGGCACATTGAAAACTAGCTTTGCATCCATCCTGCACACATCTGAGATGAAGATGATACCAGTAATAGAATAGCTATATACAAGTAACATGATAAAATCATAAAGTGATACATCATGAAGTACAGTAATGATTCAAAATGGGATACATGATTTCTTTCAGTGTAGGTGCATTTTCCTAAAAATATATTTATAAAAATATATTTTCTTCATCAGTTCTACAGAGGCACTAAACCAGTTTTCTTTCTCACAGTTGTTAAATGGTCATAGCAACCTTCACCTACATTGTTTCTAAGGACTTTATATAGGGAAAAAAAGGTCTATATAAATAGAAGAGATTGTCACTTGTAAACCAAGTACTTTCTAAGTGCAGGCAATGAAAAATCCGCATCCCCTATCTACAGAATTCCACTAAAAAGAAAGGAATATGAATTGAATTAACATATATTCATTTATATTGTTGACATTTCTAATATATACTTAATATATAAGGACTGGACATAAAGTGTATGTAACTCATATACTCTGATCTGCATAAAGTGTGAGGGACATAGCTTCAGGATTTATGTTTTTTTTCCCAGTCCTTTGGGCAAATACTGTAAAATAAAAATGAAATTTCTGTATGAATTTTTAAATGCATTACATTGCAACTATGTTTACCTTCTTTATATCACACATTCATATAATGAATTTGTTACAGAAATAGTCGATAAAGCAGAAGGAGGTGAGCATTTGCAGAGAGTTGAATTCAAATTCAGAACTGTAGTTAAGTGCAAGAGAAACGTTACTACACTCTAACCACTAGCCATCCTGCTCAAATAAACACTGGACTACCTGAGAACAAGTACAATATATATTATATTCAGGTTTTCATTCTGAATGTATTTGTGAAAAGAGTTATTTCTTTGATGAAGCTAAAAGAATAAGATGACAAATTCCTCAAAGCCTCTTGAGGCAACTAATTCCCAGTAGCTACTTTTTCCAGAAAACTGGCACTAAGATTTGTGAAGGATAAAGAGTACAGATGAATACATCCAAAAAACTGTCCCAACATCAGTGTACCTATTGATTAAATATTATTTTACTTCCAGTAGAACTTCAGATTCCAAACACTTTTGAAACAACAAAGATATCTGCTTAGACTTAAAACCCTAATATGTCTTAAAATATGCCTTCAAGACCAAAGAAGGAAATAGAAGCTTTTACTTTCTCAGATTTATAAACAAGACCGTGTCTTTTTGGCAGCATAGATGTAAACCACCCAATTTATTAACGGGAGTATGGAGCAATCTAAAATTGCAAGGATACACTACCAATCCTCTAACAAACCAACTGATGAAGTGGGATTAAATAAATCACAGGGAACAAAAGTGAGTGGATTAAGCCATACAAGACAAAACATAGAGCTCATAACTTGTGCTGCTTTTCAACAGAAAGATTTATCTGAGAAACTCCTTAGCAATTTAGGCCCTTTCTTCCTGAAGCTGTGACTATTTTGCAAGGCCCCATCTGTTAAGATGAAACAGGTCTGGCTGCATTTCTGCTACTTCTGCTTTTTTAATGTACCTGCTCTATGAATAGTCTATAGGCCAACAGCATGAACCAATACATAGTTGCAGCTTGAAGGCTCAGGATGAAGGTATGAAGGGCTGTGGCTGTCTCCTAGCAGAGAAGCTGAGAAAAGAAAGAACATCTGCAAGGTAAGAAGACTCTATGAAGGAAACCGAGTGTAACTATTATCCAACTTTGAAGATTTAAAAAAATCATGAGAGAAAAAAAGAAAAATATTTAGATTGGCTGGCAAATACATCATTAAAAATACAGTAATTAAATGGGTGGGATTCTGTTTATTTAGCCTGCAGCTCCTGAGACTTTGAGACACATTATTTTTAACTTTTCAAACTTTTTTTTCCAGGTAAGACTTTTAAATTTTGGATGACTGGAGAAACTAGTGTTAATAACCCAATAGAGGCTATCTTTCCTTACAGGAAAGAAGGGACATCCCAAACCACAGCAGTGGGAGCTCTTGGGTTTCAGTTTTTCTCCCTGGGTGCATGCTCTCAGTGGACTGCACTGAGTCCCTTCCTTTTGAC
>JANHFX010003018.1:0-32637 GCA_027560015.1 Chloroceryle amazona
GGTTTTATTAAAAAAAAAAGGAATTGGAAAATTATTATTTTTTTAATTAAATCTCTGCATTATATATATAATATTTTTAGGTTTCTATATACACTTTGGTTTCTTTTCAACCTATATGCAGTGTATCTCCATATTAAAATTATAGTAACAGATAATATACATTATATAAAATCTTCACATGAATCAGCTTCTACAAGTTCCTTTCATTAAAAGCACTTCTTAATCAGTTTAGTCTAAAGAAGAAAAATGGTTCTATCTTCTTTGCAGTTGAACATTAATGACACTTTAGAAATGGCATGCCAAAACAGAGCTCTCACATTTGACACTGGTAGTGACTAATAATTTTGGTTTGGGGACTTCAGGACCAAAAAATAAAGCTATGGGTCATTCATAAGAAGAGGCACAACCTAATATAAAATTTAAAAGTTTAAGAGTTATTTTTTTTAAAATATAGGTTCTCAAAGTGGGATCAGATTACACCTAATAAATCCATCTGATTCTAGTGGAATCTCCTGGTAATGTTACAAGACTGTGATTTCCTAGAACACTTTGCAAGATTTATTTTAATTAAAGCATTTGAGTGGGGAAAAAATGAAAAAGAAGTATGTTTTTTCTCTGTGGTTACATTATTTATCATTCCTTAATGGGAAGGGTGAAATAATGCTTATTATATATTCTGATTTTTCTCTCTGAACAGACTAGATTCACCTATGAAACTCGAGTGATTGTTTATCATCATCTATGAGCAATATTAAGGAAATTTACTAGGAATGTAGAAATGTAGAAATTCTACTTTTTGTAAATGAAGGATCCACTACCAATTATCATCTAGATTTCTGAAAAAAATATGCAGTATATAAAAACATTTAAGGAAAAATCTAATATTTGCACTGTCTCCTACATCATTAAGTATTTCTATAAATCTTACTCCATCCTAGATTTGCAATCTGTTGATGCGTAAATGCCATTTCCTCATAATAATAAAAAATAAAAATAAAAAATGCAGGGACCAAAAAGAAAGATTAAATATTAAGCATATTTTAATATAAAAGGATGGATTAATTTTTCATAAATATAACAGTTTTAAATTGTCTCTGAATACTTCAAAACTACAAGAAAGAAAATCTAGTGCTTAAAATACTAGGTAATGTACAAATAGTTTGCTACCATGGCAACTGACAAGTTTAGAGATGCCTGAATTTCTGTGTGTATCTTTAATATACCTTTCTTATATGGATTTTATTAATTTATTTTTTTATATTAGATTTTATATTTTTTATATATATATTCCCTCTCTCTTCCCCTTTGGGGAGGGAGGGGGGTTAACAGAGAGAGTCTGTTATACGTCTAAGGGACTGCCCTGACCCTAAACCCCGACACAGCTCTATGGGTCCAGATAGGATTCATCCTAGGGTGCTTAGGGAGTTGGTACAAGAGCTGGTTAGGCTACTCCATCATTTATCACTGGTCCTGGCTAACTGGTTATGTCCCTGATGACTAGAGGTAGGACAATGTGATGCCCATCCACAAGAAGGGCTGGAAGGAGGATCCAGAAAACTATAGGCCTACCAGCCTGACCTTGGTGACTATCAAGGTTATGGAGCAGATCATCCTGAGTGCCATCAATCGGCACACAACAACCAGGGGCTCAGGCCCAGACAACATGGGTTTAGGAAAGGAAGGTCCTGCCTAATGAATTTGATCTCATTCTATGACTGGGTGACCCATTTGGTAGATGACTACTACTACTACTTAGACTTCAGCAAAACCTTTGACAAAGTCTCCCACAGCATCCTCCTACAAAAGCTGGCAGCCCATGGCTTGGATAGGTGCACCTTTTGCTGGGGTAAAAACTGGCTGGATGACCAGGCACAGAGAGTGGTTGTGAATGGTATTGCATTCAGTTGGTGTCCATTAACCATTGATGACCCCAGGGATCAGTACTGGGCCCAATTCTATTCAACATCCTTATTGATCACCTGGATGAGGGGATTGAGTGTGCCATTAGTAAATTTGCAGATGATACTAAATTGGGGGCAAGTGTCGATCTGCTGGAGGGACAGGAGATGCTGCAGAGGGACATGGACAGGCTCAGTCAATGGGCTGAGGCCAATATGAGGTTTAACAAGATCAAGTGTAGGATCCTACACTTTGGCCACAGTAAGGTCCTACAGTGTTACAGACCGGGGGATGAGTGGCTGGAGAGACAGTCCCTGGCAGAGAAGGACCTGGGAGTGTTGGTTCATTACCATCTGAACATGAGTCAGCAGTGTGCCCAGGTAACATGGAAGGCCAATGGCATCTTGGCTTGTATAAGCAATACTGTGGCCAGCAGGTCCAGGGATGTAATTCTCCCCCTGTACTCAGCACTGGTGAAGCCTCACCTTGCATACCGTGTGCAGTTCTGGGCCCCTCACTTCAAGGATATTGAGGTGCTGGAGCAGGTCCAGAGGAGAGTGACAAGGCTGGTGAAGGGACTGAAGGGAAGGGAAGAGAGGCTGAGGGAGTTGGGGTTGTTCAGCTTCGAGGAGACTTAGGGGGGACTTTGTCACTCTCTACAACTCCCTGAAGGGAAGTTTTAATCAGGCGAGGGTTGAGCTTTTCTCCCAGGCAACTAGTGACAGGATGAGAGGGCATGGCCTGAAGCTGCACTCGGGAGGTTTAGGTTGGATCTTAGGAAGCAATTCCTTATGGAAAGGGTGGTTAGACACTGGAACGGACTGCCTAGGGAGGTGGTGGAGTCGCCATCCCTGGAGGTGTTTAAGGAAAGATTGGATGTGGTACTTAGTGACATGGCCTAGAGAGATCTTATTGTGGCCTTTCAGTACTTAAAGGGGCCTGTCAGAAAGATGGGGACAGACTTTTTAGCAGGGCCTGTTGTGATAAGACAAGAGGTGATGCATTTAAACAAAAAGAGAGAGCTTTAGACTATGCAGAAGGAAGACATTTTTTACACTGAGGGTTGTGAGACCCTGTTCCAGCTTGCCCATAAAGGTGGTAGGTACCCCATCCCTGGAACTATTCCACGTGAGGTTGGTTGGGACTCTGTGCAACCAACCAATACAGTTTATACTGGTATATTAGATAGATTTCAAGAATGTATGAGTGCTAGGTAATGGCACTAAACAGGCAGAAAGAACAGAGGAAGGTATACTGAAGTCAGCATACAACTGATCAGAAAAGAAAGACATTAATCATATGTCATTTCACATCTGCTTCATATTTTTTTTTCCTTTTTTTTTTAACATTAAATGTTTAAAATTACTATTTCCTTTGTTGGTTTTGTATATGCAATGGTTTTAAGTATATCAGAATATAATTGATTTGGGCTCAGATTAGGGGTATGTGTCAACAATTATCATCATGCAATATTCTGGGAACTAATTTTAATAACGTGTAAGTATATGCTTAGACTCCATTTAAACCGAACAAGTGAAAGGACAAGGGGCAATGTTTTTAAATTAGAAAAGAGTAGATTTAGATTGAATGTAAGGAAGAAGTTCTTTACCATGAAGGTGGTAGAACACTGGAACAGGTTGCCCAGGGAGGTAGTTGAGGCCCCATCCCAGGAGACATTCAAGGTGCGGCTTGAGGAATCTCTGAGCAACCTGCTCTAGTTGAAGGTGGCCCTGCTCTCAGCAGGGGGGTTAGGCTAGATGAACTCTAGAGGTCCCTTCCAACCCAGACATTTCTATGATTCTATGATTCTAAGTATATTGCTAAATGTAAATATATGCTTTACATTTTATTAAGAAAGATGTCCTTAAAGCCAAAAGGCTTGGTCACAGGGCCAGTTTATCAGAAGATAAAATAACCATTATCTGTACTGACTGTCCATGAGATAGGTGAATTCAGACAAAATTTAAAATACAAGCAATCTGATCTAATTTTCCTGCCCTTGTAGAAGTTTCAGAGCATGAAGAAGCTACGGAAGATGAAGTCACACACATATATTTTCTCTTCATCTAGATATCTAAATTGTTCATAATTTTGATGAGAAAAAAGTAGAAAAAGTTTCAGATATAAGGTTACCTCTTTGTTTTTAAGCACACAAGAAATTACTCCTGGTAGAAGTAGTAATATTTTTAAAACAGAAGTATCCCCCACTCAGTCTTTTCTCCTCTCCCCTCTCTGCCTCTTTTATTTTTTTTTATTATTATTATTTTTGCTACCATTTTCTTCTCTGTTACTGTCATAAGTGCATTTTTTGTATAAAAAAATATTATGCATAGCATATGCATAGTTACTTCTTTTTCTTCGAGGTTGTTGGCAAAAACTCTGTCAACAATACCCAATACCTTGTAGAATTAGGGGGATTGTATTTTATATTTTAATTTTGCATTAAAGTGCAACCTGTGCTCCAGAATATAACATTTCTCCTATTACTGATTGCTGTGTTCTAGCAGCACGTTCAACATACTCTGTATCTACAGTATGAGATATACACCTCACCACAGGCCTCTTAAAGGATTTTTTAATCTAAATGTCATGTCTTTTCTTATAATTCCATTGTTTATATGCAAATGAGAGTTGGAAACTCTTCTCCCTATTTTTTCCTATGCCTTCTTTTATGATTTTGGCCAGTATTGTGAAGAGTGGAATGACTTTTCTTAGTTATTGCAGAAAAAGGTGTAGATTATTGAAATATTATTTCAGTGACGTCTCCTTACAGCTATTTCTCACAAGATTCATAAAACTTCTGGCCTACGAGCTGTTTCTTCAAACAAACAAAGCAACCATAACAGAAAAGCATATAATCAAATGATTAGTAAAACAGGCAAAAAACCCACAACCCTCTCCTTACTTATTTATTTAGCAATGTATAATGCTTTTTATTGAAATATGCAAATATTCTAGGATTAATTCATCATACTGACTCACAAACAATGTGAGAAATTGTTAAATGGAAAGAAAAATGTGGAACATGCGAACACTAAAGGAATCATTGTAGTGATTATGCAAATGCAAACATCATTAACCAGCATAATTATAGAAATATGTTATTTTCTGTTGTGCATAAAAGTTCCAGTCACCTCCCAAAAACTCTCTATTTCTTGCACATTTGATTTGTTCCAAGACATTGAACATAACTTTCACACTCCTTGATCTTATGGCCTACTGGCTACTTGACCTCTGGATAAATAAGGGTTTTCTGGATGTGTAATGACTTTATTAAACTTTAATTTTGGATCAGTAGATCACAAAATAAATCTACACACATCTACAAAATAAATAAATAACTAAATAAATAATATAAGTGTCTCTTACTTTTGCAATTAAATATTGGGACATAGAAGTTCAATATTTTGTTACATGATTGTGTACAAGAAGCCAAATGATTTCAAATACAAATGGAGAGGTGAGAATTCTGTTTTTCTGTCATGAAACCAACAGTTCTTCAGTCAGCTTCTTTGCAGAGAATCAAAGAATATAATGAAACTGTTGGAGTGTTCTGTGAAAAGTAGATGGCATCTTTGTATTGTGAGTGCAGGAATATCAGTACAAGAACCAAAGAATTTAACATCACTGCCTCAAAAAAAAAAATAAAAATACTGCAATAATATAAGAAATTACATTGAGCTATTATCATATTTAAGAGTAACCAATAATGTATCAGAAATATTTAAACTTACTCTAAATATTTTCTTTAAGTTGCTCATATTCTAGAAGAAAATTATTCATCTTCACGCTGTATATTGTTCTTCAAGCACAGTTGTATTTCCAAGGGAATTTCATGTTTCAGTCAGATTTGACTTGATGTATTCCATTTGAAAGAATACAAATTTAAGAACATTGCCTTCAGATAATGAAGGGGTATATCTAAAAAGTAAATATTTTTTCAGTCCTGTATTATGCAATCCTTCCCTTAGTGTTTTGAGTATATTTTTTTTCTGTCTCTTTTTAAAGATTTTATTATATATACAACACTATTTAAGAGAATTAACACATTTCTTTATGTATGCACTATTACTTTTTTAAAGTATTACTGGTTTTGAACAAAGCTAAGACATTTTCAGCTTGATATCTCTCCACATTCAATATCAAACTGATTAAAGAAATACCTTTAAGTTCTCCCCAAAGTTACCTATGTGTTCATGTTGAGTGTCTGTATATTTGGTAACTTTACTGCTGTATTTCAACCTTTATTTTCTTTGCTGTCTGGCTTTATGACATCAAAATTGTCTCCAAGTTTATCTCAAGACCTTCCTTCTCAAGATATAAATCTAACAATGATTTAAATTGCTTCCTATCACCAATAATCTTCTCATCTCTTTGTCTAGTGATTTTACATCAAAATTTTTAGAAATAAATGAATAATTCATCCTGAAATGTAGGAAAGAGGATGGACAAAAAGAAATATTTTGTGTCTGTGACTGAACAACCAAAGAGGATCTTGAGAAGCAGAATTATTCAGACCGCTAAATACCAATTTTAAGGGTGTACAGCATTTCCAGAGCCACTTAATTGAGGCAAATGGGACAAAGAGCAAGCTACTAGAAAGCAAGAATACCCAAATTTGTTAATATCTCACAGGAACTATTGAGTGACTTCAGGTTGTTCTGTCACTTCTCTCACTCTTATGTTCCATCTATTTCTCTGGCATCTGTCTTGCTGTGAATTGACTTTAAAAATGTGTACTAAGTATTTAAACTGCATATGATGTCTTCAGCATTAGCAGTTGTTGAAACTTTATTCATAATGGTGGCTTATCTTTGCAATTGTGAAAAGCAGCTGTGACCCCTTCGCAATTGTGATCCCTAGGAAATTATATGATTAAACCTTTGTCATATTCTTTGTATTACTGATATTTTTTTAATTAATTTGCAAATTGTATTTCTCCATTTTGTTATTTTATATAAGGCTTCTAAGGCATGTATGTAGATGTCAAAATGTAACAACATTGAAATTTTGAAATAATATAATAATATTCCATTTTCCTTATCCTCAAAATCTTGTTAAATCTCCAAAATGATCTATGAAATGAGCTGCAACAAAGTCATCAACATAGTGCTTTGGAGCAAATTCTTGATCTTGATTCAGAGAAAATTACAATGGTTAGAGAAGAAATTATTTTGTTAGGAAGCTAAGTTTCTCCTCAGTGTCTCCTCAGAGCATCTCACTGCCACTAGGTGTAATATTCCAACATGTTTTCAGAAAATAAGGAATCCTGATTCATGCAGTGTCAAAGAAAACTTTATGAACCATGGTTAAAAACAAATGCTAAATTGACTACAGGAATGGGGACATATGCCAAAAATTTGAGTATGTAGATCACTTTAACTAAGAAGTGGTTGAATTTCTGTATATCTATATTCACAAGGTTCCATGCAATGTATCAGAAATTTTGGGTTGTTTTACAGACCTCCTCAATATGCTACTTCCAATACACAATTAAGTTTGAAGCTGTAATCATACAATCCACCACTTCACCAAGATCTTCATATTACATTGCCTCATTTGCTAGAAAAGAATTAGGTTTTATATACTTCTAAGAATTGGGTTTCATATACTTCTAAGAGTTTGCTTAAGAAAGTTACATACAGTTTTCTTAATGATCTGCAATTGGGTATTAGCAAGTTGTGGCCAGCCAAAAAATATGTATGTGTGCGTGTAATAACAGATAGTGATACACCTACACAAAATTCTAGATGTATTGTCTCAAACTAAAGGGGTCTAGCTTATTTGTTATTAATCTACTGTGCTTCCATAAGGCTTATTATCATGATTGCATCTAAATAACTGATTTTATCAATTAATGAAAAATGTTACAATCTGTTTCATGCTTTAAAAGATCTCTTCTGCAGTCCCTATGGATATCAATAATTTCATTGTGAATAATTTTTGGGAAATTTAGTTATCTCTGAAAGGAAAATTTTGTAGTTTCTTCATCTTTCAAAAATAGTTCCATAAAATAATCACTATCTTATCTATGTAGACCCAAACCTTTAAACTAATCTGAAATAATTCAAGACTATTTGATGATTGTTTCTTCAGTATTGAGAATAAAGCCATTCAAAAATTGAAAACTTGTATCATTGTATTGATGTATTATTGATAAGGGCTATGAAACCATAGCAAATTTCATTGTTTTGCTTGTAAAATATTTTCTTTTGATTCATCTTTTTCTGTGTTTTTCTGCCTTATTCCAAACTTGCTTTTGATTTACTCGATTTTTTTCTGCTGTTCAGACTTGCTGAAGTGCTCTTCTCAACAGTTCAGTGGTTGAGTGAAGCAAAGTGTTAGTTAATAGTGTGAAAGCTTGGTGTGCTGTCAGAAAAGGGCAGGCCATTAACTTGTGAAATTTTGCTTCCAGTGTTCCACAGCCCTAGAGATGGCAGAACAAATCTCATTGATGATTTACTAGTAAAGTTACAAATGGCATACGAATTTATGAAACTTTGCAATTAAGCGCCACACTTCTACCCAGAGCAGTTAAGATGGCAGACATTGGAAGATGATTTATAACAAACAAACAAACAAAAACCAACCAACCAAAACCCAAACACTTTAAAACCAAAAGAAAAAGACAAAACCAAACAAAAAGCCAAACCCAAACATCGAAAAATCAAAACCAATAACTTAGAGAAGGAGTTTCTGCTCAGAAGCTTTTCTGTAACTTTGGTTATCAATGTTATCTTTCTTTGAATCTCTTCCACTCCTATTACATCTTTTGTACTAGATGGGTTGAAGAGATACAAATAGTATTCGAAATTAATATCTACATCAAGCTTCTTTGGCAGTTAAAATGTTGTTCTTGCTCACCGATTTGCCTCTTTTACTTTTCTAATCAGTCCTCACATTTAATTTACTTTCTTTTGCTGCCAGTTCCAAGGTGTTTAATTGGGTGTCCAAAAGACAGGAAAAATATGCAATTAGTGACCAACTATGAAATGTTTGTTTAAAACATTCCCTGGCATCATATAAAAGCTCTATGTCAGAGGCAGATTTCAAATGTTTTAGCCCTCAAGGCTCTGTGTCCTTTCCTTGCAATCCTCTTCATCATTCAGTCTCAAATATGCCAATTGTGCCAAATGAAACAAGTTGTCATGGAAATAGTCTGCTTACAAAAAAGCTTTCATTTTCACAACACCATTCTAGCAAACTGTCATAGGATTAACTTTAAACATATTATTACGCTTAGCGGTAATTAGGAATACCTTGGGAATATCTTTTACTTACTGAGACAAGGTGTGGGGGGAAGAAAAACATGTTCCTTATGATAATAAAGTTTCTGACATATTCCACTGTAATTGCGGTGTATGTATGGCTTGTATACTGTAACCAAGGTATGATAGAAAACCACCGAAAATTATTTTAACCATCAAGATTTTATTATGAACTACCCAAGATGATTTATTCACCCTTTCCAGGAATTACCTTAGCTCTCCTCACATCTGGTGTGCTTATCCATATCCGTTCTGAGCTAAGTGATTGCTGACTCTTGTTTCCCTTGAGGGTACAGGGATAGATACTACAGAATTAATGTGTGCAGAATATTTAGTTTCTTTTTGGTTCCTTTTGCAATATGCTGCCTCAGAAAAGAGACAACAATAGGTATAAGACTGAACAATTACAATATTCTTTCTTTTCTTTTTTACTGTTAACACTCTGTGGGCATGATAATTTCCCAATGCAGTGTAATCTGTATATTTTTATTCAACTCATAAATAATTGTAAAAGCCTGCCAAATTTCCCTGAAAAAAAAAAATAAATCAAAATATATTAATCTGGGGCACAGGGTGATAAAACAAATATAATCTAAAACACTTCATTCATATTGCCAGAAAAGAAGTTAACTAAACTTGAACAACAGTTTCATTAATGGAGGTTGTCTGGGGCACAGTGACCATGATATGATAGAACTTTCAATATGTGGTGAAGTCAGGAGGGTTGTCAGTAAAACCTCTACCCTGGACTTCTGGAGGGCTGACTTTGGTCTATTCAGGATGGTAATTTGCAGATACCCTTGGGAAACAGTCCTCAAAAGTGAAGGGCCCTGGGAAGGCTGGTCTTAGTTTAAGGATGAAGTTATGAAGGCTCAGGAGCAGGCTATTCTTATGTGCCAAAACACGAGCCAGTAGGGAAGAAGACTACCCTGGTTGCACAAGGAGCTTTTGCAGGAACTCGGGGGAGGGGGGGAGACTATCATCTTTGGAAAGAGGGGCAGGTGAACCAGGAATCACTTAAGGATACTGTAAGGTCATGTAAAAAAAGAATTAGAGATGCAAAAGCTCCAGTAGAACTTAATCTGGCCAAATCTGTAAAGGATAATAAAAAAGTGCTTTTATAAATACATTAATAACCAAAGGATGGCCAGAGAAAATCTTCAACCCTTATTAGATGAATGGGGGAACACATTAACAGAAGACAAGGAAAAGGCAGAGGTACTCAACACCTTCTTTGCCTCATTCTTTAATGAAAAGATTGACTATCCTCAGGACAACTGGGCTCCTGAGTTGGTAGATAGGGATGGGGAGCAAAACATCCCTCCTGTAATCCAGGAGGAAGTAGTTAGGGACCTGCTGTGCAACTTAGACCCTAACAAGTCAATGGGTCCGGATGGGATTCATCCTAGGGCGCTTAGGGAGTGGGCACAAGAGCTGGCTAAGCTGCTCTCTGTCATTTATCACCAGCCCTGGCTAGCTGGGGAGGTCCCAGATGACTGGAGTTTGGCCAATGTGATGCTCACCCACAAGAAGGGCAGAAGAAGGATCCAGGTAATTAAAGGCCTGTCAGCCTGACCTCGGTGCCTGGTAAGGTTATGGAGCAGATCATCCTGAGTGCCATCAATCGGCACGTACAAGACAACCGGGGACCAGGCCCAGCCAACATGGGTTTAGGAAAGGAAGGTCCTGTCTAACTAGTCTTATTTCCTTCTATGACTGAGTGACCCTTCTGGTAGACAAGGGGAAGACTGGGTGATGAGTGACTGGAGAGTGACCCAACAGAGAGGGACCTGGGAGTGCTGGTTAACAGCCAGCTGAAAATGAGCTAGAAATGTACTCAGGTGGCACAGAAGGCCAATGGCATCTTCGCCTGTATCAAGAATAGTGGGGCTAGCAGGACTAGGTATGTAATTGTGCCCCTGTACTCGGCACTGGTGAGGCCTCACCTTGAGTACCGTGTGCAGTTCTGGGTCCCCCACTTCAAGAAGGATATTGGGGTTCGGGAGCGCATCCAGAGGAGAGTGACAAGGCTGATGAAGGGACTGGAGGGAAAGTCTTATGAAGAGAGGCTGAAGGCGCTGGGTTTGTTCAGCCTGGAGAAGAGAGTCTCAGGGGGGACCTCATCACTCTCTACAACTCCCTTGAAGGGAAGTTGTAGTCAGGTGGGGGTCAGGCTCTTCTCCCAGGCAACTAGTGACAGGACGAGAGGTAATGGTCTGAAGCTGCACCAGGGGAGGTTTAGGTTGGATCTTAGGAAGCACTTCCTCACAGTAAGGTTGATTAGACACTGGAATAGACTGCCCAGGGAGGTGGTGGAGTCACCATCCCTGGAGGTTTGGATGCTGCACTTAGAGGTATGATTTAGCTGATGTTGTGTTGTTGGGTCATAGGCTGGACTTGATGATCTCAGAGGTCTTTTCCAGCCTCAATAATTCTGTGATTCTGTTAGTTACATTTGTGGAAAAGAATGGTGAAACCAGTATTTCATTAGATATTCTACAGGAAAAAAAAAAAGGAATTTCTCTAAAATGAACATGCAAAGCAGCCTTCTAGGGAATTAAAATTTGCATTTGGAAATTAGAATAGCCTATATCTTTCTTTTCCAAGTTATTCTATGTTTTCATTTCTTTTATGTATACCTTCAGTTAAGATACAGTTTATTTTGAACACTATAATATAATTTTCTAAAAAAAAGGGAAATAATGAAGATTTTTTTCTTTTTGTAGCACTATGAAGCAGCATCATGGATCTCTAAGCTGATTCCAAGAAGATGAGTATTTTAATAAAGCCATAAGGTCAGAAGTTGTTTCAGGTTTGAGGATACTTGAAAACTTATCTTTACTCATCAGCTCTAATTTCGTCAATTTCAGTGCAGCATATGGTTTATTTTAAAAGACATCAGAAGTGTTAATTCTACAGCATATTATACGCTTAATTTCTGAACACCATAATCTTTGTTAAGTTTCTTTTGTGCATAACAGTCTTTATGGACAGAAGTATATAATTTCAATATCAAATATCAAAGTCTTGTTTTGTATTATGGAAATTTGGACATTTCTTTAGAGGCATTTTTCAGTTTTTAAAATTTTTAAAATTTTATGCTGCACTTAGTTGAAAGTAGTTTAAATTTTGCTAAAAAGATGGATGGATGGATGGAAAGTAAGATTTTTCATCTTTCATTCTGATGATTGTACGTTTTGGCCCAAACTCAAACTTGTAAACATATGTCTTTGCTGGTATTTTTTCAGCAGCCTTATTTGATTAGTGAAATTGAGTTTCTGTGGCTCTGTTGAGCAGAAATTAGTCTTATTTTTGAAACACACATCAGTAACAACATATGTCTCTTAATACTTCACAGACAACAGATGCCCCTTTCTTGGACAATACAAAGGATTATATTAAAAGTCTGTATCTGGTGTTGCAGTTTATATACCAAATTGAAGAATTGTCTTAAGCATATGCCTAAACATAGTCTCATCTTTGCAGTATCTTTCATAACTGTCTAACATTCACACAAATTGTTCTTTGAGGGAATTCTGAGCATCAGCACTCTGAAGTCCTCTATGATTGAGCTCTTATCCTGTGTAGGATAGGAAAGAAAACTGTGAATATAATGGAACTAAAATTACTGATATGATCAATTTCAATTGTTCTATTCTTGAAATCACACAGAAAACAGATAATTGCATATTATAAAACTATTTTGAAATAAAATAGATAAACTTTTTCTCTGTAACAGTTTTTTTTAGGTGTTTAGCTGCTTGGTTTTACCTGCCTCATTACTGTGATGAATGCAGTATATTGGATTGAGGATAACTTCATATAACATTCATGGGTTTTGATGGTTCATTCATTAGAAATATGTTTGTGCTGATAAGTACTCTACTTTTTGATTTTGATATGATCTGATTTGTCAGGAAACTAACCTTAGAGGGGGAATAATTGTATAAATACATCCCTGTTCTTTTCAGGTTAAAAAAACAACCAAAAAAGAACAAAACTGATACTTAATAAGGTTGGTTTAATGCTCAAGAGTAATACAAACTCTGCTATCTCTCCAGATAACTCTCCAGCTATTTGCATGCAAGTTTGTGGCTAATGATTCCAGCAAGCAATTTGCCAGTGAGAAACAGTTCTGTGATTTTTGTTATACTCTTGATAAAAGTTACCATATGTACGTAGATTTGCAGCACAGTAGATGCTGAGATAAGTAATCCTGAATTTCCTTCAATATCAATGAAGTTAGTGTAGTGTATTCTTTACCCACTCTAAATTTAATTTATTTTTAGAGTTCATAACTGTCAATTTATCATTTATCAGATGTAACTACTTTAAAAAATATAGAGTGGAAAATGCAAAATATGCTGAAAGCTGGGAATATATATTCTGAAGCGAGAATATGGGAACTGGGTTAATTATACGTAGAGAGAATAAGTTCAAAAAGAACTGCAGCAAAAGTCCTTTTCAGGTCTTCAGGTTCTGAAACAAACTCAGATGCTACTCATACCAATTGATTAATATATGACGAAAGGCTACAATATATAGTATAGGCTATAAGAACTAACAATGATGAACTAAAGAAACCTATCCAGATACCTTAAAAATTATTGAGATAAAAATAGGCCAGAGATTTATGTGGCATCCACATACCAAGAACTTGAAATAAAGCAGAATCACTGGTGTACTTAAAGTTGCCATATCCCTTAAACACAAGTTTTCAAGGATCTCTTTTCACTTTCCCTGCTCTGACACCTTTCAGATAGGTTGTGGTGATTTCCCTTCATGATTTTTTTTTTTAGCAACAAGAAATCACTTTCTTTAAGCACTTTAAGTCTTTAAAGCCTGTTCTCTAAAAATCTTTCTCGCTTAAGATGACCATGGAATCTAAACTTTCATGTTCCATATCCTACCTCCCACATCTTCTGTAGGCCTAGTTATATCTCAAACTTCTTTGTTTGTATTTTTTTTTTACATAATAGTCTGCTGTTCACAGAGTTTCAATTTGAGAGAAATGGAAATCATTAATTTTAAAATATCCTGCAGAAAATATATTTTTTAAGTTTTAACCTTACATATGACAAAGCATTACTGCCATTAACCTCACTTTGCAAAGACTTAAGATTTTTATGATTCAGTATTTCAAATACCTACTAATCTCACGGGGATTATTTACAATCATCTCTAATCTTCAATCTTCTTTATAGATTTCTTTTTTAAATTCCCTCAACTTCCTTTTGACTATGGAGAATGTTCACCCAACCCAACTATTTTTAAACACTATTTCCACACCAATAGTCATAGACTAAGAAAAAATGAGAGAAAGAGAGAAAGAGAAGATAAACAAGCTGATAAATGCAACTTTCTGTTACTGCAAAAGAAATTATACAATACTCTAGCACTGATAGAAGTTGAGACAATTTTGCTTACAAACACATAACCATACACGCACATACTGACTATAAAAGCCTGTATAGGTACCTGCATGTCTAGTAGCTCACAAGACGCCCAGTCCAGAGGATAAAGGGTCATCCTTTATTTTGTTTAAAATTCTGCATGTTTTTTGAGAACTATATTTCTAACTTTTTTGGACTGGTCATACATCATGTTTCTCTTCCTTTTTTAGAAATCCTTGCCTTTCTCTTGATATTCTTATCTACAGTTTGTCTAAAACTAGTGAAATTTTCTTGTCCCATCCTCATTTACTACCACCAGTCTCCCAGTCCTGCTCTCCTGATATTTCTATTTCTTTTCAAATCCCATTTCAGCTGTATACCAAGATCAGCTGAGCTGAAAACCACATCCTCTTCTGTGAAAGAACTGTCTTTATTACATAATCAAACCTTTCTCATGGACTCTTCAGAAACTTTCAGAGATAGAATATAGCTTTTGCTAAGTGCTGAAAAGGCAAAACCTTACCCTTTCTTGTGCTAAATATGTGAAAGTAATTATCGATAACCTAAGTTCTCCCTAACGAATGTTTAAATAAAAAGAAACTGGTCAACAGAGACCTTTTAAAAATAATCTGCAAATGAAAACACTAATGTATTTGCTGCTAGCACCAGGCCTCAGAGAGAACTTGTTTAACACCACTTTAATGACTACCTTGTTCTAAGAATGTACTGTGGAGTGATGCCTTTAAATTAGCTTTATAATCAGTCAGAACACATTTGAAGAGGATTTTATTTGCAAGGTTGAACCATCAATCTTGTCTTAAATCTATAATCTCTAGTGAGTTGGTCATTTCTCCAACAAAGAATTTCAGCACCAGCTGTTCAACCTTTTCCAAAGCTCTGTAAATTGATTGATCTGTCCCAGTTCATACCCTCAGGACATAGTTGGTCTATTGGCCCCTATAATCCTGAATGACAGTGTGGATTATAGCATGCACAGCATCTGAATTAATCTGTATTTGTGAGTGGAATACATTCTCTATGTATGCTATTAAATTTTAACCAAGATGTTCTTTATAAGCCCTATGTACTACAAGAATAGTATTCTACAAACACAGGCAATTAATACATCCGTATACAAATAAATTTACAGCCTAACATCATAGTCTGTAAACTAACACATTTTATAAACCTAAATTCAGCTGTACACAATGAAAGTGGCAGAAATATGGGAGAAATATCTAAAGAACAAAACCTGCTCTTATCCACCATTTACTTCATGGTCATTACAATGAAATTAGAAAAATGTCCTTCTCTATTTATTCTTCTGGATTTTTAGCAATTGATTGTGTTAAGATACTTAGTATATAATAGAATAATTTCTTAATAAACATTGAAATAAATCTACATACACTTATTTCTTATCGCAGATATGGCATAAATATCTTTACTGGCTTTTGTACTCCATGTGCATTAAGAATACAAAGGATACATTTTTATAGTAAACCCCTAAATTTAGCAGTAAATAAAAAGATGCCAAAGACTTTAAAAAATGATCATTTCTTTTCCAACTTACTAACAACAGGGACATAGAAAGGTTAAAATAATGTGCAATAGAATGTTTTATCATTTCACAAGTCAGCATGTTCCCACAGAGACTGTTTGGATGCTAAATGAAATCAAGAAAAATAAATTTTTCTGTGTTTACATGTGTACATCCTATTTGCATTTGGTCCCCAAAAAAGCATATCTTGGGTGTATTTTAAAATAGAAGTTCAAACATTTGTGTTCCAGTCCTGTGCTTTTCCTTCACACAAATTCTCTTCATCTCACTGCCTTAATAAATAGGAAATAATATGGCTGCTGCTGAAAAGTATGAAAAGTATGAAAATTTGAGATTAAATGAAAGTACCAAAAGGAGACATTTTATAATCTGGTCCCTAAATATGTTTGGGCTTTGCTTTGTTTTGCATATTATCTCTTCTTCCTTGACAATTAAACTGGGTCTTCACAAGGGAAACACTACAAAGTGCTTGGTGGAAAGTTTTCAAATTAAAAAAAAAATATTGTAATTTTTTGGCTTACATAGAAACATATTTTGTTCAGAAGTTATTAGAAGTGCCTAGCCTGTTTGTTTTCAGGTTTATTTCCATGTGGCAGTAAACAGATAATCTATGACTTGGTTTCACACAGTTTGGCATCCCAGTATGCACTGATGAAACAATAAGGATATTTATTATACAGATCCCTCAGATTTCTTATTGGTGCTATCATTTACCATTACAAAAATTCAGTCTTCAAAGCTCAGAAAAGCACATAGAGCAAGCTTTAATTCCTAAAGTGCATAAAAGCACAAGGCATATTCTTATTATTCTTAATATTATATGTTGAATAAGCGAATTTGTTAGTTGGGACTCCTACAGCCTTGGTAGTACATATATTTTAGTGAGCTAAGGATCTCTTTACATCTCTAAAGCTTTTATTGAAATCATCAATAAAGTTAGAAGATTGAAATTATTACTTACCTAATACATAAAAAAAAAAAATAATAACTTAAGGTCTTTTTAAAAATTATTTTCAACATTTGTCCAAATATTTACTAAGCAAAGAAATGAAGATGATAGCAGATATGTTCAGCAGATTCCTGTTTACCAGCTAGCTAACACATATATTTTTGAATCATATTGTGAAGATAATAGAAAAAAAATGGTGTAAAAGCTAAGCTCACTTCAAAGTGAGCATTACACACATGTTCAATTCATTGCCGCTGACAAGAATGGTCTATTACAGTGAAAGGAAAAAATAGTGTCTAAGAATGGGAAACCCCCTCTTCCCTAGAGGTGACTGCAGTATTTAATAGTGAAGCTCTAGCCAAGAGGCTTTGAAGGACAAGATGGATAGCCAATGCTTAGAGGTCCTTTCAGATTCCTGCTATCTTCTAAAGCATCTTTGCCACACCCATATATTGTAATAGTATTCAGAGATCTCTGATGGGAAACTTTGAATTTCCCTCCCCTTTTTTTTTTTAACACCAAAGCTTCATAATTTCCCTTCCTTATAAGACTGAATCCTTGAGTCAGCAGATCTTGTCTTAATCTATTATGCTTGTTTTCATGTAGAGGAGAAAAGGGATATCAAAAAGGAAAAGGAGTATTCTAAATAAAGGAAGTTGTTTTCTTAAAGTTGACTAAATTGAAAATTGTATATTGAAGAAGCTTTTAAAGTAGACTTACAGTTTGATGTGCTTAGGTAAAAAATATATTAAATCTAGAGGAGTGATTTGGGTAAAGAGCTACCTGAAGAAGATGATAGTACTGTCAAACTATATTTCTTATTCAAAATGTTGCTTTTGAAACAGGAGTTTTATCAGCCACACTTTTTATTACAGTTATAATGTCTTAAGAGTTTCAGCATGAACATAAGCACAAGATCAGTGCCCACAGTTAGGAGGAGAAATGATTATAGCTAGATGTGAGCTGTTGGGTTGAAGTCGGTACTGATTACATTTGCAAACTGATTCACAAGACACATATGAAATAATATCTGATATGTTAGGCATATAAATAATATTTATTTTATGATTCACTTAATTGTGAAGGTAAATATGTGGCTGAGGTTTGACGTCATTAAGGTTGCTTTAAAATAAGTATATAAATGTATACAGAACTCAATTCTATATATGAAATTAAGCTGACCTTTAAACCTAGCACATACTGAATTGAGAAAATATTACATTTTATTTGTGCTGGTATTACCACATATTCCAACACTGTCTCAAAAACCAACTCTGTCACCTTAACACTGCAGAATGTCTAAAGGCTGTGTTTTCTCTAAATATACCCAAATTGTCTTAGAAGGGATCTCCTTGGGTACCTCCCCATAAATCTTAATGACAATTTCAAAGGAAGGCAAGGTCCTCTGTACCTATTGTCTAAATTGATGGTTTTAAAATAAACAATTGCTATGGCATAGACAAGATTATGTATTCTCAAACAGGAAACCACCATGATTTCACTGTTCTAAGCATCCTGCATTTTCTATGTGACGGTAAATTCTTTGACAGTCACACCAGAAAAACTGATTTTCTAAATACTCTTACTTCTATTGTCACTGCAATGAGGGAAGGAAAGATGATGCAAGTAACAATTTCTAATCCAAACTCTTGTCTCCTCTCTTGTCATTGTGATCGACAACAGTGATTCTTTCTATTCAAGGGAGATTCCTCATCTATTATACAGTCTATTTATCTGCTGAGAGATAGGGAACAATGCTAAAGATATGTGTAAGACTGTAGAACTGTACTTGTAACTGAAAGAAAGAACAGTAGGAGTTAGGGAACAGACAGAAAAAAACAGCCAAAACTATTGGATGTGAGAAAGAGAACAGCTGTGCCTAGGAGAAGCAGAAATATGTAGAACTAGAGGAAGGTAGACGTAGCTGCCTAGAAGGATTTAAAATATCTGTTGTTTATTATAAGCAATCAATTTGCACTTTCTTTGAGTCATCCCTGAAAAATTATTACCTATCCCTTATTTTAAGAAATATTCCTCATTTCACTTGCTTGTCAAGTGATTAAGGCAGCAAAATTCAATAAAATAACCTTTCACAGAGGAACATTTAAAAATATTGCTGCAGATTAAATCTTGTTTTCAGTATAATATTGAGCCTGGAGGAAGCCAAACCTTAGGCCAAAAAGAAACTATACCATAAATTACAAACTACAAATGGATACTTCTTTTGCATTGTTTAAAACTGCAGACTGTAAAGGCTTAAGACACTTTTCACATTACCATGATGTCCACATTTGTACCTGGAACTGAGGCATTCAAAGAAGAAAAGATCTGACAATGTTAATTAATGATTAAGTGAACAGCAAATGCAGGCATTGGTACTTTTACAGAAAATGTTCAATGAACGCAGGAAGAATATAGAAAGATTACACAGATGTTCAGAAATGTAATAAAGTCAAGGCTCAGCTGGACTTGGAAATGAGGAAGAGTTGCAAAGGGCCAAAAGACAGCTTCTGCATTTACAGCTGAAGCAAAAAGAAACCTAAGGAAAATTATATTCTGATGCAGAAAGAGGTGGGACAATTCATGACAATGGACCCAGAAAAGGATGAGGTAGTTCCTTCTTTGCTTTTGTCTTTAGTGGCAACATTTGTTCTCAAGTATTTCAGGTTTGTGTTACCTAGTGGCTAAATCGGAAGGATTACAATACTACTCCTGCTATAGGAATGTGAATTCAGGGATTACTCAAGACAACTGATAGGCACAGGTCCGTGGGAATGCATAACAAGGGTGTCAAGGGAACTGACAAATTTCATTACTACTCTACTCTTTGTCATCTTTGAGGGTTCATGGTAGACTTTCTCAATGATAAGAAAAAAGATGTTATGCCCGTTTTTCAGAAACAGTAAGAAAATAACTCTAGTTTACCCTTTTTAAAACTTCTTAAGGCTTTCATGTGAGGAAATTTGAAAATACAAATACAAAATACTTGCACTAGAACTAATAACAACTGTATCACATAATTACAAAATTTACAATTTACTTAGATAATGTGGTAATGTTTTCCAGGACTGACTAGAAACTAAAGTGATCAGTTTGGGTATGGCAAACTTTAGTCAACTACTAAAGCTATCTTACCTCTTCTTTCAGCTGAAAAAAATAGATGAAGGACTCTGAAACAAAATCCTTTTTCTCTGTGACTTCACACCATTGAGACATAAAAATATTTAGGATCAGCAAGTAAAAGGGGAAAGTAAAATTTTTTTTCTATTAGTTTCACTACAGACAGAAACACAAGAAAAAAAAAATTACTATAATCATACAATTTTACTTTTTCTGATGGATCATAAATTTACAGTTGATAATGAAAACACTAAATTGGAGTAGAAATATGAGCAAAAGAATGGCTTGTAGAAGCAAAAGGTATATCAGGAAAATGTGAGCCTGCTTCTGAAAAGGCAGGAGCTCTAGTGACATGAGACAAGGAAAAAGTGATTTCATGGGACATACCAGTGTTCAAAATACTGGAAAATGAGATTATTTGCTTTGAACAATAGCTGAGATACTGTACAATGCAGTAAATTAAAATACTCATGACATTATCTGATACTGAGTGCTAGCTAAATGTTTCAATTAATTTTACTTAATTGCAAAAAGATTTGAGAATTACAATGGATATTTCTTTGTTGTCAATCCTTCATAGTTGTAAGTCTCAAAGAAAGCTCCAGTAAAATATTTGTCTTTAAAACATGACTTTTTAAGGAACTTAAAAAGTCCTTTAGATATTAAAAATTTGCTTTTACACATCATATGACTATTTTAAAATTGTGGGGTTTTTAACAGGTGTCAGAAATTAATATGACAGAGTGACATTTTATTTCTGATTACTTTTTAATTATAAAACTTGATCTTTCTGAAGTTTATGACAGTGCATGATTTAAGAGATAAATTGTAATAAAGATTTAATAACAGCTTATTTGAGTATGGTACTAATTTATGAAATAGTTTCACAGTCATGCAGAAAAAAAGGAACTATCATATACTGCCTGTCAAATAGTGGATTAGACATTCTGAATTTTATCAAGAAAAGTCCCTTGCTTATTCTTTCCATTTCAAAAAGTTTTCCAAAAAGTGAAAGTAAAGTGAAAATTTAAAACTTAACAAAATATGAGTATGTATTCCTTTAGATTAGGAAAAAAATGGGAATTTTCAAAGATTCTTTATCCTTCTTTGTTGTTCCAAAGGGAGATGTATCTGTATGGCTGAGCAAGAAAGTCAATTGATAAATTGATTCGCCTGAAAAATCAACCATTTTTCCTTTCTTTCCTGAGTTAGTTTTTAAACAATGCCCTGATCTAATGTTTAACATGGCACAGCAGAGCACAATAAGGAGTACATAAAGTAGCTGAAATAGAAAATAAGGATAAGAGATGTTTAAAACAGATGAAACCATATTTCCACTGAATGCAAAACTATAGTTTTAGAGATTCAGATCAATTGACTGATCATGATTCAGGAGTCTTGCATTAAAAGGAGGTTTGATAGTCTGTCAACAAGTTCTAGTCTTTTAGTTGTCTTTATCTCAAGAAGAAAAAAATGGGAAAGAGACAGCCATGCATGAGAAAACAGAAAGCACTGGGTTGAAGAGAAAGGCTAGGGAAGAAAGACCAGCAGAACTAGATGAGAAAGGATAACTGATTCAAAGGAAGTAGGAAAAAAAGAGAAGGGTGAAAAAGTACATAAAACATGCCATAAAGAAAAATTAAAATGGCAGAATGGAAATTAAATATGTTAGAGTAAATAAAGTGCAGATATCTAGCAAGACTAAAAAAGCCTATATCCCACAATGTCAAATTATTACATTAATATATAAATTTTTATGTATGTGTCCGTCCATATTTTGACTAAATTTGAGAGAAATTTTTAAATACTTGAAAAATGTATTCTTTCCTCTGAGGGCATACCATTAAATTTTTCTTTTAGAGTATTTTTTTTCCTCTAAGAGCTGATTTTTATGATACATTAGCAAAATCAGACTGAAGGATTATAGTGCATTTTATACAGTTCTCAGTTTGGCTATCAGAACTGCACAGAAAGATGCATTTAATTCACTTTGTTCTTTGGAAAGAATGACTTTCACCAAAAAAAGAAATTACTCCTTGCACCTTTCAATCAAGATTTATTCCCTCTCTTTCCCTGCTAGTACCGGCTCAAGGTGTACATTCAAAGCATGTTCAACTGATCTAAATCTAAGCTATCATCTAAAGGTAGACATTTACTCAGAAGTAGGATTAGGTCACAAGGATAAATGGTGAGAAAGAGAAGGATCCAGAAAAGCTTGTCCAATTTTTTTTCAGGCACTGATCTGAGGATGAAGAATTGTTGTTTCTCTATTGGTTACATAAAAAAATCAGACAAATAGGAGGAGTGAAGTTACAGGCACTAATCACTTATATTTGTGTTCATGCATGCGCATGCATGAGCACAGATATAACTTTAAAAATAATTTCAAATATTAGTTTTATTTTGATATCCAAATAGCCATTCAGGAGAAAAAACATTCTTAGAATTGAGCATAATGGGAATCAATGAATGCTCAAGGAATCTGTTTAAATGGAGTTGTGGACAACAAAGCTGTACAGAAGAAATTATTGTTTTCAGGTAGTGCAGTAATGTAAATTAATACCTGGAATAGCACAAGCATAACAAGTATTCATTTTATATTTTTAAGGCTTCTCCTCATAGCTATTTTCTTTATTTTCAATAATTTTTTTATAAAAATAAAAAGTAATTTGCATTACATTTTGTCAAGGATTTCACGTTACTATGCTGGTGTGCTTCCTTTTACAAACATCTGTGTGCTGTGAAAAATTTGATTAACTTCACTCATGATAAAACATGCACAAGCTTCTTGTCCTCACGAGTCTGCCTGTGGAAAGCTGATGTGTACAAAGTCATACAGTAGGACTTTCAGATTCCATAGGTCTCTTATCTTTAGTCCTTAGACAAATTTTGTATCAGGCTGTGTGATTCAATGTATTTTTATTTTGATTCAGAATACTATCAAAATGATCTCTTATTTAAGCCATACAAATTATTCTGGGTCTTATATTTAGCTACACATAAACTTGCTGATATAAGTTTCCTATGAACTTTAAACACTAAATTTTCTTCAAATATGCACCTGTTAATACAAACGCAAAGGAATTTTTTTTTTAAAAAAAAAAAAAGATTACTGCAAAGCACTTGATAATATGAAAGTAAGGCAAACATGAAATGCCTTTGAAATTATTTATTTTCCAGGTGATATACCTGATTATAATTTTTGTACTTTTAAATATTTATATCAGGCAGATCTTGAACCTACTGCCAGTGACCTCCATAGCTTTAAAAGCATTGGCAATCTACTCTGATAATGGTTTATGGAGCAAATTTTTCTCAAAGTATATTGTGAATTTTGTAATAAATGCATTAGATTTGCTAGCATGCAGTTTCTTGAATTTGTTATATTAGGATCCAGTCTCACAATGGTTTGTGTAAGTGGTTATCTTATGCATGGGTTACTCTGATATCTCCATTGGGACTTTTGTTATCTTAAAATACGTATACAGACATGTATCTAACCACATGGATGTCTTAATGGCTGGACTTGATGTTCCTAAGAGTTTTCTCCAACCTAAATGATTCAATTATTCTATAATTTTTAATACTTAATATTAAAGGAAGCTTTGAAAACAGGAAAATGGGATAAGAAAAAATTTAAAATTCTAATAAGCAGCTTGATATTTTCCAGACTTCTGTCAGATTCAGTCTTAGCAGCTCCTCAGTCAGTGTATTCTCAGTGGGTTTTCTTGTTTTTCATTTAAGTCAGCCTTACAAAAAAAAGATAAAAAGAGTTAACTTTCTGCTACCAGAAAGTTGTATAAGAGCATTAAGATCATTCATTCAACTTATTAACCCAGCACTACCAGGTCACCACTAAATCATACCCTTATGTGTCACATCTACAGGTCTTTTAAATACATCTAGGAATGGTAACTCCACCACTTCCCAGGGCAGTGAAGAAATTTTTCCTAATATCCATTCTAAACGTTCTGAGGAACAGCTTGAGGCTATTTCTTCATGTCTTATTGCTTGATACTTGAGAGAACATATTGACACCCCCACCTTGCTACAATCTACTTTCAGGTAGTTGTAGACGGCAAAAAGTTCTCCCCTCAGCCTCCTCTACTCCAGGCTAAACAACCACAGTTCCTTCAGCCATTCCCTATAAGATTTGTCTCTAGACCCTTCACCAACTATGTTGCCTTTCTTTGGACATGCTCCAGAACCTCAGTGTGCTTCTTGTAGTGAGGGGCCCAAAACTGAACACAGTATTGCAGGTGTAGCATTACCAGTGCCAAGTACAAGGGGAATGATCACTTCCCTTCTCCTGATGGCTAACTATTTCTGACATAAGTCAGGATGCTACTGGCCTTCATATCCACCTGGGCACACTGCTGGCTCATATTCAATGGGCTGCCAACTAGAACCCCCAGGTGCTTTTCTGCTGAGAAACTTTCCAGTGATCCCCAAACCTGTAGCATTGCCTGGGGTTGCTTTGATTCAAGTGCAGGACCTGATCCTTGTTGAACCTCATACCTTTGGCCTCAGCCCATCAATCCAGCCTGTTTAGATCCCTCCATAGACCCTTTCTACCCTCAAGCAGATCATCACACCTGTCTAACTTGGTGTCATCTAAGGGTGCACTCGATCACCTCATCCAGATTTTTCAGGTAACACTATTAACAGGAACTAGGCCCAGCACTGAGCCCTAGGAAACTCCACTTGTGACCAGAGACAAACTGGATTTAACTCCATTAACCACAACTCTGGGTCCAGCTAACCATACAATCTTTTATGAAGCAAAGTATATGCTCATCCAAGCCAAGAGCAGCCAATTTCTCCAGAAGAATGCTGTGGGAAACAGTGTCAAAAGGTTCACTAAAGTCCAGGAAGACAACATCTACAGCCTTTCCCTCATCCACTAAGCGGGTTACCTTGTCACAGAAGATCAGATTAGTCAAGCAGGACCTGCCTCACATAAACACACAGACTGTTCTGGTTTGCCTGTTTGTCCTGTATGTGCCGCTTGGTGGCACTCAAGATAATCTGTCCCATAACCTACTCTGGCACCAAAGTCAAATTAACAGCCCTGCAGTTTGCAGTTAACCAGGAACTACTAAAAGATGATGGGAAGTGCCTTGGTGAGCACTTCAACCAGCTTCTTCAGTACCCTTGGATGGATCCCATCTGGCCCCACAGATTTGTGAGTCTAAGTGGCCTAGTAGGTCACTGACCATTTCCTCTTGGATTATGTTGTCTTTATTCTGTTGTCTTCCAGCTCAGGGGGCTGGGTATTCAGAGGACAACTGATCTTAGTCCTTTTGTTGTTAATGTATTTATGGAAACATTTTATGACAGTAGCCAGATTAAATTCTAGTTGGGTTTTGGACTTTCTAATTTTCTCCCTGCACAGCCTCGTGAAAGCTCTATAGTCTTCCTGAGTTGCTTGTCCCTTCTTCCATAGGCCACAGGATTTCCTTTTCTTCCTCGGTTCCAGCCCAAGCTCTCTGTTCATTCAGGATGGTTTTTTTCTCTGCTGGCTCATCTTATGGCACACCAGGATGTCCTGCTCCTGCATCTTAAAGGTTTCTCTCTTGAAGAATGTCCATCCTTTCTGGACCCCTTTGCCCTTCACGACTGACTCCTAAGGGACTCTGTCAACTGGTTTCCTAAACAGGTCAAAGTCTGCCCTTCAGATACTGAGCTCCCTTCTTATTTCCCCAAGAAATGAGAACTCTATCATTTCATGATCATTATGCCCAAGATGGCCACTAACTTTCACATCACCCACAAGTCCTTCTGTGTTCATGAACATCAGGTCTAGCAGGGACCCATCCCTATCTGGCTCTCTCACCGTCTCAGGAAATTATCTTACACACACTCCAGAAACTTCCTGGACTGTTTCTTCTTTGCTGTTTTGTATTTCCAGCAGACATCTGGTAAATTAAAGTCCCTGCAAGAACAAGTCCTAGTGATTGTGAGACTTCTCCCACCTAAACATAGAATGTTTCATCTGCTTCTTAATCCTGGTTGGGCTGTCTGCAACAGACACCCACCATGATATCTGCCTTGTTGGACTTCCCTGATTCTTACCCATGAACACTGAACCCTATCATCACCATCATTATGCTCAAGACAATCAAATCACCCCCTAACATATAGGGATAATCCACTGCCTCTCCTTCCTAGCCTAACCCTCCTGAAGAGTTTATAGCCATCCAAAACAGCACTCCAGTTTTGTGAATCATTCCATCATGTTCAATCATAACAACTACATCATAGTTTTCTTGCTTTACATTGGCTTGCAGCAGGTTCTGTTTGTTCCCTATGCTGCATGCATTGGTGTAGATGTACTTCAGCTGGGCTATTGATCCCAAGGGAGAAGGCCTAATTCCTACCTGATCATTCCCAGGTGCTACCATGATTCCTAGCCCATCAATACTGCTTCTGTCTTTACTATCACATGGCATTCTGTCTCCTACCTCCAGTGGGATGGAAGATCTAAGGACCTCATTAGCACACTGTCTCACAAACATTGATGTGCTGCCCCTCTGTTTATATCTAGCAAGCCTGGTTTTATTCCTTTCCCCTTTCAAATCCAGTTTAAAGCTCTTTTAAATACATTTTAAAGCTTTTTCAATGAACCCAGGCAACTCTTGTGCAAAAATCCTTCCTCTCCCCGTCGCCAGCAGGCCTGGTGTTGTGTAAACCGATCCATGATCAAAAAACTTAAAGGTATACCAATAACTGGTTACACCAGTCTCAGAGCCAGATATTGATCTGATGCTTCTTACTGTTTCTTCCCTCATTGTTCACTGAAACTGGAGGGGTAGAGAACACTACTTGTGCTTATATATAAGTATAAACAAATCTACTGAAATATATTTGTATAAAAATTAAAAAAAAAAGCAAAGACAAAAGATGAGGAGGTAAAAACACTTCATGTATATACATTTTATAAAAGATTTGGAAAAATAATGCAACAATATTTATATGCTATCATCTCCACGGTGTCAGAAGTCGAATTATTAGTATGGCAAATACTGATACTCTTTATGTTCAGAAAATGATCATTGTATATCTCTGCTTACTCACTGACTCATCAAATATTTGGTATTGCACTAACTGACAAGTAACTAGCATTTGGTAAATGTAAATAACTAAGATGTGATGGTGTTTCTAACACAGAAATTTCCTGCTTCAGTACAATTTATAACCAAATAAGCAGATAAAATGTTAATAAAACACAAACATCTATTTTTCTGAACTCATAAAGCAATAGATACATTCATATGAAAGGTTTAATTATATCAGAATATGTTATCAGCTTGTTACTTTGTAGAAGAAGCAGAGCCCTGTGATACACATAAATTAGCATTTTAGAGATGGATATAAGCAACATGACCATTAAAAGGGCAAAGGTGTTGAACATGGGAGGCATCCAAGTAACAGAAAGTTGGAAAACAAAGAACAATAGGGACTGCAAATGTATGTCCTAACTAATAAATTAGAAGGAGTCCTTGCAAAAAAAACCCAAACAAACAAGAGAAACAGTATCAGGAGCTAATTTTAAGGTCGTCCATTTGAGAGGGGATGAAATAGCACAAAAACATCAAGTATGAAGAGAAGATAGAAATACCATGAGGTGTATTGGTAATAAGGAATTTAGTATAGTTTTAAAGTTTAAAACTGGCCTCAACTTATCACTATTTAAATAATCCCACCACAGAAATCTCTTAAAATGCCATTTATTCACAAAAGTTGAAAAGCAGCAACAAACTATGTTAGTAGCAATAGCTTCTTTAAAAAAAAATTAAAAAAATTACTCTTAAAATGAAAGGACAGACTAAACAAATGTAATTCCAAATTTTACATTCATCTGTATAAGCACTAAGTATACTTGTCACTGAATTTCTGAGTCTAAATTATAACAGTCTTCCAACAAGTAATGGATATAAACTGTTCTAACAAGTCCATTAATACTCTGACACGGTATACTAATTTTCATTTATTTTTTTTCATTTATGTTTTACTGCAGTAAAATATAAAAAATGCTGATTAGTATTGCAACACTGTAAATAGATGAATTTAGACAGGGAATCTAGTTTTTTTGTTTTGGTGGTTTTTGTTTGTTTGTTTGTTTTTGTTTGGTGTTTGTTTGTTTGTTTGTTGGAATTGCCTTTAACTACATATTAATTCCAGGCCTATTTTGCTCCAAATTTAATTTGTCCCTATCTGCTGTCTTGATCATATGACACTACTGGTACTGTTGCTACTAGGACAGTAGTAATAGCTATTTCTCACAGGAGAACATGATAGTTGTTCCTTCTTTTTCTCATCTCTTTGGTAATGTCAGTGATTCTTATACACACATCATGTCTCAGCCCTGAAAATATGCAGTACGATACAATATTCCATAGCAATAATAACTTACTTGCAATGAACTTCATAACTCGAGCTTAAAATTATAGCTTATCCACAAGGGTGATAGATTTTGAGCATAAAGATCATCAGCACAAGAAGCAAAAATAGTCCAACTACTAATTTATACACCACCAAGTTTATGTGGTGAGACCCTATGAACAATATCCGTCCCATTATTAGAGGTAGAGAAGTAGAATCAGAATTTTTGATTGTTTCTTTTCCCTAAAATTTTTTACAGTAAAAGCAAAAAGTTCCATGAAGATTTTGGTCTACAGGTCAGACCTCTAGCATGTCACAGTTCTTTCCTTAAAATATATCATAGATATTAATTTTCTAAATAGCATGTTTATAAATAGCAAGGCTTAAAAATTATACCATTCCATTAAGTAAGGAAATCACAATAATCAGCTTGCAACAGAGTTTTTGACTTTCTTTATGTTCTTGTATTTTTTGTTGGGAAATATTACAATTTCCTAGGAGTAGGTTAAGGTATTGATATACAAAACTTTTTTTTTTTTTTCCCCATCAGCAGAATATTTCAATATTTCAACTTTGTTTCCTCATTTTCGTTTCAGGTGATATGGAAAAACCAGTGCAATTCAGAAATCATTTTGTTCTCTACTGAATAGCCTTTTAGTGACTAAAGTGATCTACAAAACCAAACCAACCAACCAACCAACAAAAAAATCAGCCACCCTTAAAATGATCATAAGCTGCAATATTCAAACACTGAATACTTTTATGGTTCATACTTTGTGGTAGGTCACTGTTAAAGAACTGTAGACCTGATCATTCAATCAAATGAGCATGCATGGACTCCAAGCATTTATTCTGTATCAGTGTTCAACCTGTGAATTATGGGTACAATATTAACTACTACATGAGTTTATCTGGTTATCTTTCCTTTGCTTGGGAAATTCTCTGTAGTAAAATTCTGAGCTGCTGTTGCTGTCATGGTGCTTCATCACAGCTCAAAACCCCCAGCTTTCACATAGTGTACATTACTAAATAGAGTAAACAAACCTATGAAGTAAGTGGGTATGCTGAACTTATGTATAGCTGAAACCAAAGCAATTCAGTGTCATAATAGTGACAATTACATATAAAATTACATGCACTTAGACAATTTGCTTAAATGGAAACTCTTAACACAGTAATTTGTGAACTAGACCATTATGACTGGTTTTCTGGTTTCAGTTTTAGAAAATTATTTCCAAAAATGTTTTGTGTCAGGAATGTTCTTAAGAAGATAATAATTGTTAAAATCTGTTTTTATATAGTTAGATTAAGAATATTATGAGAATAAAGATCTGTATGCAAAAAAGCCAAAATCTTCCTGTTTATAAAATATACTCAGAAATATTGAACAAATAAATGAAATTCATATATTTCTTTCATAATTCTACTGTCAGAGCTCAAACTCTGACAGATGACAAAAGCTTTGAAACGTGACATATATAATGCTGTAATAATTCTTGTCAACAATGGTATTCCATATCACTTCACAGGTTTACAGCTTTCTTTAACAGTTCAATGCAAAAAAACTACAGAAGTCTAAGTAATCTATGATAGTACTATGTTAGAGGGAAGAAATATTTAATTTTGTAAATAAATTTTAATAAAAAAATAATACTCTTACAACTTTCTAGTGTCTGTTCATCATTGCTGGAGAATTTAAAATACAACCAAGTAATTAAAAGACTGATTTTTTTTATTATCTTATGAAACCCAGAAGTAATTAGGATCACAGGGCAAATTTAAATTCCTCTATTTGTGGACAGAGCTGTAATATGTTCTAATAAATATAAAAGTTATGTAAACATAGCCTTACATAATAATATGGCATACATATGAATCCTTGTTTACAGTAGGACAAATCACTTATTCTATAAGTGGAACTAAATCTTGATCGATATAAAATATATATGTTAATTTGTATTTCCTTAGAAAAACTCTTAAAAGACACAAAAAAAGAAATAAGTAAACATTTGAACTTTGTAATAATGCCTTTACAATAGTATCTGAGTAAGTAGTACAAATGCACTGCCTCCAAATTGAGAGTTCATTGTTTCAAGTCCTTTGTATCCACACTACAAACAGCTGCAGGTGTCAAATGTGAAAATTTTCCCCGTCCTTAATTTCCCTTACAGAAAGCTCAGTTTTGCAGAAAATGGGAAGGATTTGGAGACTGATGTAACTGTATGTATCTTCATTACACACATAGAAAGGATTTTAAACACTCCATAACTCTTAGACTCAGATGATTGTGTTCTGACAACAATTAAAACCAATCAATCAAACGAACCGAACAAAAATAAACCAACCAAACAAAAAATATCAAGGTCAGGAAAGCCAATTCAATCTCTTCTTTGTCTCTCATGATCCTACTAAAAATCTGAGCTCTGACATTCAAGGTAATGGAACAACTTGAAATAAAACTACAATTTGATGCTACAGTGTAATCAGTGAATTAGGAAGCATAACAAAGCCTGTCTGCACACAGACATAGAAAAGAAATGTGAACACGGGCTAAAATAATCCGGACACACACAAAAAATTCTTGATTCATTTTTTTGTGGATTCTAGGAGTTTTTGTGGGATATATTGCCAGTAATTCATGTGCAGATGCTTTTTACTAGCATATTTAACACTTCAATAAATTTCTGTTCCTCAAGTTTTGCTCTTTCATTGTTCCTTGGGATTTAAGTGGCACTTTCTCTACCTGTACTGCAGGGGAAACAAACTAAAAGTCAAAGAAATCAACATAGGAAAAAGAAGACCCCACCTTTCCCCCAGAAAAAGGAAAAAAACCCCAAACCTCAAGATAGAGCTTCATCTTTTGACTTTGGACAGATTCCACAAGGATATATTGTTGTTCAAATCATCATGATCAAGGGGAAGGAAAGGTTTTAAATCTTGTATTCCCCACAAAACAACAGGAGGGGAAAATATCCTCTCATGTATCAAAACAACTACTATAATAAATTCTAGAAAAGCAAGAAAAAGTTTGTGCTTTCTAATAAAAAATTAAATGTGGATCTGAAACTTTCATCTATGTTCTACAACCTGCTGTTTTGACATGACTTTTGATCTACAGTAAGTCACAAATTAATACTGCCATTTCAGGGTTGGTTGTTTTTTGGTTTGGGATTGGGGGGGGGGGGGGCAAACATGTGTTGTTTTTTTCCCTTAGGGACTTAATAACCTTCCCTATAGTAACAATCTTATTTTTTTTACTTTCTGTTTAAGTACTTTCTCACCCATTATGATTGTAGAACTGTACTTGAAGATAGGAAACAAGGCATGAAGTCTCAATAAATACCAAGGAAAATTGATCTTAAAAGTATATTTTTTTTAAATCAGCTCCATAAAACTTTTTCAGATAGGTGATTTATATTTTCTGAATATTGGGGACTGTTAATGTTTATTATTGCTCCATAAGTACATAACACTGCACTTTGTACTAATATAATTCATTTCATTTCTGTTATTCAAGTCTTTAAGATAAACTCATTCTTCCAGTACATCATTTTTATGTCTTTCTGTACAACACAGAAGTAGGGAGGTGATTGTCTCCCTGTACTCAGTGCTGGTGAGGCCTCACCTTGAGTACTGTGTCCAGTTCTGGGCACCTCAGTACAAGAAGGATATTGAGGTGTTGGAGCGGGTGCAGAGGAGGGCGACGAAGCTGGTCAAGGGACTGGAGGATAAATCATATGAGAACCGTTTGAAGGAGCTAGGTCTGTCTAGTTAGAGGAAGAGAAGGCTGAGGGGAGACCTCATCATTCTCTACAACTACCTGAAAGGAGATTGTAGAGAGGTTGGTGCTGGTCTCTTCTATCGGGTAATTATTGATAGAACCAGGGGGAGTGTCCTCAAGCTGAAACAAGGTAGGTTTAGACTAGATACTAGGAAAAAATTCTTCACAGTAAGAGTGGTGGGATATTGGAATAGGTTGTCCAGAGAGGTGGTTGAGTCGCCATCCCTGGATGTGTTTAAGAATCGCTTAGATGTAGTGTTGGGGGATATGGTCTAGGGGTG
>JANHFX010003019.1:1986-17248 GCA_027560015.1 Chloroceryle amazona
AGCAGAGTAAAGCTGGCAGATCTTTAAAGACACTTCTCACAGAACACAAGAGCTCTCGATCCCTAAGTGTAAGAAATGAAGCAGGAAGGGGAAGAGACCAGCATGGCTGAGTCACAACCTGCTGGTCAAGCTAAAAAGTAAGAACAAGCTACACAAGCAGTGTAAACAGGGATGGGTATCCTGGGAAGAGTCCAGAGATGCTGCCCGATTGTGTAGGCGTGAGGTCAGGAAGGCCAAGACACTGTTGGAGCTGAACTTGGCAATGGACACAATAACAAGAAGGGCTTCTACAGGTAAACCAGTGAGAAAAGGAAGGTTAATGAAAACAAACGCAATAACAGGGAGCTAGTAGCAACAGATGAAGAGAAGTCTGAGGTTCTCAATGATTTTGTTTCCTCAGTCTTCAGTAGTAACCTCTCTCCCAACACCTCCCGAGTAAAAAAAACTACAAGGCAGGAATCAAGGTGGTGAAGTCACTCCCACTGTATGTGAAAATCAGGTTCATGACCTCCTGGCAACCCGAACATAAGTAAGTCTATGGGACCTGATGAGATGCATCCCAGAGTTCTGAGTGAACTGGCAGATGTAGTCGCCAACAGTATGTAGTCGCCAATAGTATTTGAGAAGTCCCGGCAGTCAGGTGGAGTCCCTAGTGATTGGAAGAAGGGACACGTTACACCTGTATTCAAAAAGGGTAGAAAGGAGGACCCTTGGAACTACTGACCTGTCAGCCTCACCTCTGTGCCTGGGAAGATCATGGAGCAGATTCTCCTAGAATGTCTGATAAGGTACATGGAGGACAGTGAGGTGATCAAGGACAGCCAGTATGGCTTCACTAAGGGGAAATCCTGCCTGACAAACCTAGTGGCTTTCTATGACAGACTGACTGCATCAGTGGACAAGGGATGACCTGTGGATGTGATCTATCTGGACTTCTGCAAGGCCTTTGACACAGTCCCCCACAACATCCTACTAGCCAAGTTGGAGAGATACAGATTTGATGGGTGGACTGTTCAGCAGATAAGGAATGGACTGGATGGCCACATCCAGAGGGTAGTGGTCAATGGCTCAAAGTCCAGATGGAGAGCGGTGACAAATGGTGTCCCTCAGGGGTCCATACTGGGGCCTGTCTTGTTTAACAATTTTATGAATGACATAGACAGCAGGATTGAGTGCACCATCAGCAAGTTTGCAGATGACACCAAGCTGAGTGGTGCTGTCAATACACCAGAGGGACGGGATATCATCCAGAGGGACCTGGACAAGCTGGAGAGGTGGGCCCAGGTGAGCCTCATGAGGTTCAACAAGAGCAAGTGCAGGGTCCTGCACCTGGGCCAGAACAATCCCCACTATCAATACAAGCTTGGGGAAGAGGCAATCGAGAGCAGCCCTGCAGGGAAGGACTTGGGGGTGCTGATAGATGAGAAGCTGGATGAGCAGCCAGTGTGTGCTTGCATCCCTTAAGGCCAATCACATCCTGGGCTGCATCAAAAGAAGTGTGGCTAGCAGATTGAGAGAGGTGATTCTGCTGCTCTGGTCAGACCTCACCTGGGATACTGCATCCAGCTCTGGAAGGACATGGACCTGATGGAGCACGGCCATGAAGATGATCAGGGGGATGGAGGACCTCTCCTATGAGGACAGGGTGAGGGAGCTGGCATTGTTCAGCCTGGGGAAGAGAAGGCTCCGGGGGTATTGTAATAGCCACCCTCCAGTACCTGAAGGGAGATCATAAAAAGAGTGGAGAGGGCCTGTTTACAAAGGCCTGTGGTGAAAGCACAAGGGGTAATGGTTTTAAATTAGAAAGGAGTGGATTTAAATTGGATGTAAGGAGAAGTTCTTTACCATGAGGGTGGTAGAACAGGTTACCCAGCTCTAGTTACAGGTTACCTGCTCTAGTTGAAGATGTCCCTGCTCTCAGCAGGGGGAGTTGGTCTAGATGACCTCTAGAGGTCCCTTCCAATCCAGATATTTCTATGATTCTGTGCTGTTAAGCATCTGTGTCTACACATGCACACTTGTCCTACATAGTAAAATGGAAACCAGTGACAAGGGGACATTGTTCAAAAGGTCCTGTGTGTAGGGTATTGTTAATATGGCAAGGTCCTTGTACTGTACTTAGGAGCTATCAACATAAATATGGATTAATATTATAATGTTATTTTTAGAAATATTTTTGAAAAGTCATACCTACAACACAAGGTTACTTGCCACTAGTATATAGGAAGAAGACGACAAAATAAATTTAAAACAGACCATGGAGGAAATATACAGTATTTAAACAACTCTTGCACTCTGATAATCAGTAGTATTACCTGAATTATTCTTTGAATGGAGGGAATCAGAATTTTTGTGCATCAGTAGCCTCTGAGAGGAGAAATGCTATCGTATGAGTTCAAAAGCAGGTCTTCAGTGCTGCATTTCAGACCTACCTTACAGCCTGCATCTTTTAGACCTTGCATCTTGTTGGAAGAAGATTCTGCCCCTTTGTTCTTTGAATTCTACTGCTGCTTTGGTTTGAGTATTTTATCCTTTAGAAAGGTATCCCAAACTATTAGCATTTCTGTTATCAGAGGAGGTATACTAAAACAATTAATAAAATTATTCTATGAATCACTGCAGTTACACATATGTGTTTTATTTCTTTTTAAATAGAAGAAATTTAAGTTTTGTTTGTTACCTTGAAAACGGGTGACTAGTAAATGCAAGCTGTAAAGGAACTTAGTGTAGTTGTTTGCTGTTTAGACCAAATTTTGTTTCAGTTTTGGTTTTGTTTCTTTTTAGGTCCACTTAGGAGAAATTCTGCTTACTTGAAAGTTCAGGATACACCTCTCATGTACAGCTTGTTACTTCCAAGGGCCTTACACTTGCCATCATAACCTTACAGAGAATCCTGATTAACATCAATTTAAAAGGAAACGGGCTCAGGCCTGTTGTATTTAGCAATATAATGTAAACTTATTGGCATCATCTGCAAATTTAACAAAAGTAGTAGATTAGTATAAGTGCAAAATAAGGATGCAATAACCAACACTATCGCAATTAAGAAATTACCTTGTGAAAGAGAGAAATATCCATGCATGTTGCAGAGCCTAAAGAGATTAATGAATTATGGTTGTGAATCAGTTTTAATAGATAAATTGGGTGGGTGGTTAAACATCTGAGTGAGGATGATTACTTTGTAGTGAAACAAAACAAAGAGGAATAAATCACAAAGCTGCTCTATTACCACAATTAAAATGTAATTGCTTGATCAATTATCACTCTAGCTAATAGCTTGATGGAGTATAAGCAAATAAAGAAAACATTATGCTGACCAAAGTTCTCTAAGTATAATAATAATATCTGTATACATATTTGTTCCTGATCTGTATGAATTTATGCCTAATACATATACAGTGTGTTACATAACATAAGGAAGTCTGTATATAATTTGTTTAGCTATTTATTTGTAGTATACAAGTAAAATCAATGATACATAATCACAGTAATTCATGCAGTGGGTAAATAGCTAACACATGTTTAGTTTACTCATGTAATACCTTTGAATGTTTTCTAGATCTTTAACAATCTCCTTGTTTTACATACTTAGCAGCGAAAGGTGTTCTGGAATAGTTACCCCTTGGAATAGTTTCTGAGGTCGGCATATGTGATGACACATGTCAGTTTCCAACTTGCCCTTGGAAAATGATGACTACTTACTGGAGTTCATGTGGACATGGGGCATGTTGGGGTGGTAGTAAAGCAAACTGTGACTGTTGTGTATCAACATTACATTTTTTTATCTAGTAATCAGCAAAATGTGTATTCCTATATAGGAAGGTAAGTGGTAACATATGCTTCTATGAAATAATATCTAGTGCATAAAGGCCCTGGTGAGGCCACATCTGAAGTACTGTGTCCAGTTCTGGGCTCCCTGATTCAAGAAGGACAGGCAACTGCAAAGGGCTATAAAGAAGATTTGGGGACTAGAACATCGTTCTTATGAGGAAAGGCTGAAGAAGTTGGATCTTTTTAGTCTGGAGGAGACTGCACATCCAAATGTTGAAGAAATGGTAAAAAATGGGAAAACAACATGTATCCACTTAGTGAGGGCTGCAGAGAAAAGATAATGTCAGGAGAAAACCCCAGATGACTTAGTCCTATCCAAAGAGTGTGGGAGAGAATGAGAAATTCAAAATATTTATCAGAGGAAAGTGAAGTACCAGAGAGAAACTTCTATTAACAACAAAGAGGAAAATGAAGATTGAAAAAAAATTGACTCAGACACTGAAGCCTTTAATTTTCTGTATTCTTTTTCTTCTGTTGAAGAAAATGAAAGGTCATTCTCAACATAGTTTTGATGTAACTTCTACAGAAAAAAAAGTAAAAAAAAAATTCCTAAAAAATCTATGAAAGACATCAGTTCTAGGTTATAGCATGTTTGGGTTTGAGTCAACACGGGAGGATACAATATCCTAACTAAAACCATGGATGCAGGTATCTTCAAGGCAGTTTGTCTCGCCCACATCCTTAGACCATAACAGCTACACAAAGATGACAACTTGCATTTTTGTTTGAAACATGAACTTGGAAAAGTGCTTCCTGTGTCATCAAGCCCAGCTTCCAATATTAGACAAAACCTTGAGAATTTTTCTCCATTTTAAAATGTACTAAGGCCAATTGAAACAAGAAATGTGAATGGATGCAATTATTTTTTACAGTATGGCTTCAATAGAAGCTGAAACAACAGTATAGAGAACATACACAGTACTCACTATAATGGTACATGGCTGCAGGTGTACATAAGATTTTAAATTGCTGCAAACATCTCAACCCCTGGATTAGGTTCCCTTGAGGGCAGGAAGTACATCCTGCAGCTAGACATGGTATAGGTGATACAGGAGTGTACAAAATCTCCTGCTGCCAATGCTAACAAGCAAAAGTGGTCCTTCAGCTCAACCTGTGCTCTTGCAAGAGCAGTAAGGGATATGAAACAGGTGGCAACTCTAGCTATTCTCTGGTTTTAGTTTTTTATACTTGCTAAGGTCTTAGTTGGGTACATGAGGCTTGAGAGAAAGTTGACAGAGAGTAAGCAGGCTTTGTTGTTTGCCCTTACACACCCTGTTAATCAATGATTTGTAAAGGATGACTCATTCAAGACACACCTGATTGTGTCTGAAGGGCTTCTAAGTGCATGTGGAAGAAGAGATTTTGTTAAAAACCCAATACAATGCTTTAAGAAGTTGGTGAAGTAAGTGTTATATTAGTGTAATAAAGGGACTAGTAATTATGTCAGCAACTTTATTACTGGGAGTAAGGTCCTACCTCGTTTCAGATTTTGTTAAGAAGTAGAAAAAGAACATAAAGTTTTTTATTAAAAGTATGATAAGTTTAGAAGCCAATTCCTTCCCCATCAATGTATATATATTTAGCTGGTGGTCAATAATGTTTTGCTAAGGCAATATTTTGGGGAGGGAATTAAGTATATTTAACTAAAAAAAGATCATTTTTAGGGAAATTCTATCTTAAACTATAGAAAAGCAAAAAGTTTAACTGAATGCTTAAATTCACAAATGCTACCTTTGTACCTAGTCTAGCTGTAATGCTTCTGCATTATTTTGGCCTTGATTTCTGAGCTGTGCTTCATTATGGTTTGTGCATTTCTTACATATAGAAGACATTTCTTGAATGGAAAGTAATTTTTTCTTAGATCCTCTCTCTGTACACATTGGAGAGGATAAAGTTTTTTTAAGGAGCAAAGTACTCCCCTATGCTTTAAAAGTTAGGAGGAAATTATCACAGGCAATAGGGAAGGCAGGTGTAGTTGGGAGACTATGTGGGGAGCTAGCTTTAAGGGATGCTGACTTTTTTTCAAAACCTAAAATATGTTTTTAGCTGCATCACATAACATATAAGAAGAATAAATCTGGACCTAGAAGATAGTAAAATGTCTTCCTTTTCTTAACCAAATCCCTGAGATATATCACTGATGGAAAATGCTGATTAAGTCACTGACAATGTGTGCAGGTGTTTCCTTTTTGTTTGGGAAACCTTGAGGGAGGGAAGATATAGGAGAAAAGGGCTCAGAAATGTGGGAAAGTCCTTGTGGAAGGAGTGCTGTAGCTGAGAATACGTACATGTAAGTTCATAGATAATACAAGCTGCTTAAAAGCTGCTTTGTCTTTTTTTTTTTTAACTGTTACTCCACTACACAAGAGTTTGATGAATCCAGAAATTCTGAAGAGTGAATTCTTTGCTACTTTGTGCAGGAAGGGAAAAGCTCATTCTGCTTAGAAAGCAAAGTTAACTTAGCTAAACTAGTTCAACTTAAGAGTTCAATTAAACTTATAAATGTGCATCATCATTTAAAATATTTCTGAGGTGTATAAGCCCCGTGTAAACAGTGGAAGGTAGGGTTATGAAGTGGAAACAAAAGGGACAAGGGAAGAAATTAAGATGTTCAACTGGACCATGAATATGTTTTAAGGAATGAAAACTAACAGTATAATATCTGGAAGGATTTCCTAGGAACTAGGCTTATTAAGTGATGAAATAGGAAGTAAAAAAAGAACCAAAAGAGGTTTTTTAATTTGAAGTATTTATGACTGTTCTGGAAAAATCATTTAACAAATGTTTTATGGGGAGCAATTCTGCATTTGTACAGAGTTTTTATTAAATGACTAACTGTAAATTATACCATGTGTGAATAAGAGATTTTTTTCCCTTCTTTTGTAGTGGTGTTTTTGGATTTTTTTTCTTTTCTGTAAGATTGTCTGACTGTTACACCCATCAGTTAGATTTTTAGACTTTTTGTTGTTGTTGTGAAAGAATTGGTGAGAGTCTTCCAGTTTATTTTGTAATCCTTCATGTGTTTTCATCACTGACTTGTACCACTGAAGAACCTTGGAGAAAGCAATACTTTCTAGAAAACTTTAAATTCACTTTACACTAAACTCATGAGGAAATATCAAAGCCAAAAATCACATTGTTTTACCTTTAAGAAATCGTATGTTGGAATTTTGAGTATGTCGTGAAGTGTTGTGCCAGGGGGAAAAAAGCCTCTCAAAATGACTCACTGAAATACCTTTAAAAAAAATTGGCATGGTTTGGGCATAAGCTAAACCATACCCTTAAATTTCATCCCAAAAAATCTTACACTGAACCACAAAATACTTTTTCTCCCCCCACCCCACCCTCCCCTGCAATACATTTGCAGTGCTGTGGTTACAAAGTCCTGTAGGGAGTATCACAAACTTGCATGATGTTTCTTCAAATCTCAGCATTGTATTTTGGGCTATTTTTTTGACACTAGCCAAATGATTTTAAAATTTCATTTGTCAGGTTAGCTCCATATAATCTTTTTTAAAGGAATTTCAAGAACATTTTTTTTTCTTTTTTTTTTTTTACTTATGGCTATCAGAACCTGAAATCAGGGAACAGACTCTACAGCTATTTCATCTGATCACATCAGAAGACTTTGTTCTCCTTTCCACATCTGTTTTTCTCCTCTTTTGATACTGATAATTACAAATGTGCATGAATGTTTGGACTGTCCTTGGTGCATAACTGCAAATGAAGTATTAAGTATTATTATTGTTGGATGGTGTATTGGATAATAATGAATAGTTCTGGAAAGAGAGGCCAGATTTGTTTGGCCTACATAGAGAAGTACATGTTTGTATGGGTGTTGTAGAATGTTTTCTCAAAGACTTCCAATTTGAGGAAGAAATCTGAAAGAAGAAGAAAGATTTCTTGAGTATCTTTTCTGCAAACTTTTTTTGAATGGAAGCGTGGAGAAAAAGGCATTTATTTCAGTGATAAAATCTCCATCTACCAAAGAGAAATAACCCCCAAACTTATGCATGCAGGTATCATTTAGGACTACTTTAAAAAAAAAAAAATCTATATTTGTTGTTTGCTTTATCATTATTTTCTAATAGGTATTTGCAAGATGAAAACTACAGAGGGAAAGGCATTCTTTTGACATCTGGGAAGAAAGAAATATGAATCACAAGGCTGAAAAATTTATTTTACATTTCATATCTTTTCATATATGTGCTCTAACAATATATTTATTTTTTTTTTTAAAGATCTTTGTATGGAGAAAACCATGTAAGTGTAATCATGCCTGAGCCAACTAGGTGTATCTAAGTGGCATAGTTGTAAATAATCAGAGAATCAGAGACAGTGGCATTCACACTTGTGTCACACACAGGCAGTGAAAGAGTACCCAAAAGACTGTCGGAGATATCTTTGGAGTTGGAAGACTCATGTATGTACTCTTGACAGGGATCACAAGCTCTTTGCAGAGCTGCAGCCATTAACCAGAGGGGTGTGAGAAGAACATCTAATTGTAGTAGGCAGGAAGCATAGAGGACTATGAGAAGATGAACCTGTCCTAGAGTGGCATGCAAGGCAGTTCAGCTCTCCCGACAGGTGAGCAGCAGCTCAGTGAGGATGGACTCGCCAGCTCAACTTCTGTTGCCCACTCTGAGGTTGTTGTTAGTGTGGGAGGAGGGGAGCAGTCTACCCATTTTTCTTTTCACATGGCTTGGTAAGGCAAGTGATTTTAGAAATACAGCTGTCTTTCAGGAAAAAATGTGTTCGATTATTCTACATTAACTGTGTTTATTCTCCTACTGCTGTCTTCTCTTCTTTTTTCAATTAAATACTTCTTATTAAGGTTCCCCAGTTATGTGAAGACATTAGCTCATTGAGTCCAGAAGATATATCAGCTTGCTAAAATTCAAAGCTATTGCTACCAGACAATTTCTGGTAAAAGAATGGTGATTTGTTTTACTAATTCTTCTTCATTGGTTATTTTTTTCCAAATGGACAGAACATATATAATACAGCTCTGTGATTTTATAGAAGAGAAAAAAATGCATTTTTCCAAATGATACCACTAGATAGTCACTTATTCTGATGTTTTCCTTTCTTCATCTTGAGATAGTCTCTAGAAAATTAATATAAATTCCTCATTACTGTATTTTGCTCAATTTGAACCTGACACATTTTGCTTCTAGTGGGAATAGAAGACAAATAGCATGAAAAATGAGATACAACTCAATCTGGGTGAATAATCAGTGACCAGTTTTCTCTTGTCTTTCTAAGAGTTTCAGTAAGTGACTTTTTGACATTTGCAGTCACCTAGTATATCAAGGAGATCCAAAGGTAAAGGGGGATGTATTGCATAGAAGGCTTCTATAAAAACATGTAAGCTAAGCTTGCCCAAGGCAAAGAACCATGTGGATTTCATTACCGTGTAGATATCTTCCATTCTCTGTTTCCATAAAGTACATATAACCCTTTCAGAAGTAAGGTTGTAGTCTGGCACATCTGTTCATGAACCAGAGAAACACACAACTCTTTCTGCAGACTTACAAGAGAACTATCTAAGCCCTGAGACTATAGAAAACCAATGTGTGCTTTTCCCACTGACAACTAATATCGATGTTAGCTAGTCTGTATTAGGTGGGAGACTTGACAACTTGGGGAGATGAAGGAAGCTCTTTGTAAGTCAAGAACTGAACCTCCACCCTGTGAATGAGGAGATTTTTAAGGTCGTTTTTAAAAGTGACTAAAAGCAGCTCATGATTTTTATGAAAGAAATGGTGGTGTCCCAAGCAGCAACTAATAGGCAGGTGGGTTTTTTTTATTATTTTTTTTTACTGCTTTTTTGTTGTTGTTTTGTTTTGTTTTGTTTTTGTTTTGTTTTTTTAAAAAAAGGAGAGAGAGAGAAAAGAAAAAAGGTGAACATCAGTCTGTGAGTGAGAGAGCTTTGGCAGCCAGGCAGACTGTTGGACTGTCTGCTCTCACAGGTCATACTAAAGTAGAGAAAGAACATGTACTGAGGAGATGAATAATGACTAGTGAGACTCAAACATGATCTCTCTGGGCCCTCAGCAGGAAAACTGGACAGCGAGGAACACTGACAAGCTGAATCCCAGAGGCTGAGACAGTAAAAAATGATAATGTCCAGACCAAGGAAGAATATGAAGCGTGATGTGAAGCCCATGATAATATCTGAAATACAAAAAAGATTCCTTTTTGGAACACAGACTCAACAAATTATGAAAATTTGAATCCTAATGATGGCTTCTGAAGTAAATGTTTTGTATGTAGAGGGAAATGTAAGAATATTCTGTGTCTTGAGACAGAGCTACAGATTTGTAAATGGGGAATAAGCACAGCATTGTAGTGACTTAGGAGTTATGTTATTTTCAAGAACTTGTGCTACAGGAAGACTGTGACTGAAGACCTGAATTAGCAGAATCTCCTCAGAGAAAAATGTCAATAAAAAATTTTGGTCAATAAGAATTTATGGTTTTTTTTTGGTTGGTTGGTTGGTTTGGTTGTCGTTTTTTAAGTAATGCAAATATAATTCCTACACATTTGCTGGATTTAAAGTTTCTGTCCATATAAATATGTCAAAAAATGATTTTACCATTTACTCATTGAGTAGTCTGGGAAAAGTTGCTTTTACCTCATGTCCTTCTCTCTTCTGCATGAAACCAGGGGAATCATGTCAGCTGAAACAAAATATATCTAACTAATACTACTTCTGATACAACAGTGCTTATGCTTGAAGTTAAAACTGTATACAAGAAATGTCAGTTGAGCTAAAAAAAAAAACAAAATGAAAGAAAGAAATTTGATATTAAATGACTTGCATATCAACTATTATAAAAGAGCAGTAGGAATACTGGAAATTCTAAAATTTTTATTAATAAAGCTTTTTTTCAAAACTTTTTTTCAAAACTTTTCTAATTTTAACAGTGCTTTCAGCATTGAGGTAAATGTGCTTTAATGAAAACCATATCTGCCTGTTTTACAAGCTTCAGATTGACCTTACTGTATTTGTCTATGTTGCTGGAGGTGATGAAATGACTGATGAATAAAGCACTAGGAAATCCTGGAATTAGCTGTTAAATGAAGGCTGATGATAGAACTTTGAATCTTGACACAAGTTGAAACTGTCTCAAAGGGTTTGAAATCTCCATTTGAATAGAAATTTTGACAGGAGAGGGAAAACTCTTATGGAAAGTCAAGTGTTCACAATTTTTAAGCAAATTTTGTAAGAACGTGTGTCCTGTTTTGGTGGATAAATGGAGACCAGTGTTACTAATGCTGGTGCTTCCATTGCTTGGTGGAACAACACTAACACCTATTTGGCTATCTTTATCTCAGTTCTCAAATCCTTGCAAGGTGCATTTTCTTCATGCTAATTGCACTCTGAAACTTCATTGTATTCTGTAAAATGAAATGTTTAATGATTCTAGGAAAAAACAATTGCTCCAGTTTTGGGTGAAGTTAATACTGTGTACCACTATTCAGCAATGGCATATGCCCTAGAATGAGAAGGCAGCATCTTCATGCTGAGCAAGCCTTGAAAGAGCTGCTGTTCAAGTGAGTTGAATCGTAGGTAAGGTGTAACATCTCCTACTCTCACCATTTCATGAGAGCTCCCTGTAGAATTTTACAGATGTTTTTGATGTCAATTACAGGTATTATTCTTGTAGGATTGCATAAGATATGAATAAAAGTATTTTTTGAAGAGCCAGACATCTTGAAAACCTAGATTTACAAAGAAGATATAGAATCATATTCAGTACAATGACTTTACTTTTAATCTTGTCCAAAACAGATTAATTTTTGTTACTTACAAGCTTCAGTTGTTGAGTTTACAGGCACTAGAAATAAACTTGCAAGGACTGGATCTTATGAAAACTTTAACGTGTAGTTTTGTAAATATATTAAGTGGAATCTTTTTTGGCTTTTTTTTATTTATTTTTTTTTCCACAAATTTTACATGAACTGATTAATTTCAAACTGTATTTAAATCTTAAACATAGTAGAACTTGTTCACTTCAGTGATTTTTAACATTTTTTCAATTAGCAACTATAAGCAGAAATGTTAACTGATGTATCTGTGAGATATTGGAGATCTACAGGCTTTGGGACTCAAGCCTACAGTGTTAAATATTTTGCTTAAATCCATGGAAATGTTTAAATGCATAGTCTACTTGCAAACACTGAGTAATTTCAATTAATAGACATTAATGGACTGCTTGCATACCTTAATAATGTGTGTGGGTCATGAGTTCAGGGCACATACCAACCTCTAATCACCTTGGAATTTCTGGAACATGAAAGAACAGAAACAAAGTAACATAATGAGTTGGGCTTTTTTTATTTTCAGTTCATTGTTATGATCAAACTTCTATTGGGTTTTCATGTAGATTGCCCCAGTCTGCATTTGCATCACAAATTCTTATTCTTATTGGTATTAAATGGATATATAATCCTCACATGACTGTAACAATGAGCTTACAGGCTCACTTTGTTTTATAATTCAGTATTGTAATGGAATGAAAAGCAAATATTTTGCTATAATGGTTATGCTAATTGACTTTTAATGTTGTTTTATTTTCCAGCTACTCACCAGTAGTCTCCAAAGTTTAATAAAGCTCAAAACATTTAATTTTATTGCCTTGGACTATTGATTATCCGTTTAACACTAAGAACAATGTGATCTGTGGTCTTTGCCTTGCTGATTGCCTGAATTATCTTTAAGAAATAAGAGATGTGCATGAGGAGAATCTCCTGCAATAAAAAATGTCACTCGCGGCTATTGTACAAAACCCACAAGTTTTTAATCTCAGACTTGCAAAGGAAAGAAATTTTATTGTTTCACAACTGAATTCAGTATTCTCTCAGGCATTACACCACCATTTACATTTCTCTTTCTTGATTTTTATTGCCAGTGTAAGCTTACTTAAAGGAATGAATAGCATGCTGTATACTTTGAGACAAATTTTAAAATAATACTTAGAAAAAAAGTCCTAGATTTATTACTGAAGGTTTATATCAATTTTAGAAGTTAAATTATTGAGGAAAACCATGCCTGTTTCAAAGAAAGAACATAAAGAAACTAAAATAAAAACACTATAACGTTGCATCCATTCCACTATTATGAAATATTTTTCACTTATGTGAAGGTGAAAACTTGGAGAGTGGGAAGACTGGAGAGAGCTATTAACAAGAAATAATGGGTTACTTTTTAGAAATAATTTATCAAAGCAAAACTATATCTTACAGCAGCTAGAGTAGTGTTTCATTGCAATTATCAAAACTTTTTACCTGTGAGTATATTTTCACTACCTGCCATCTACATGGTTAGAACTCGTAACTTCTGTTAAATATATGGAACTCCTGTCTTATTGTATAATTAATTCTTTTGAAAGGTGCTGTGATACTGACTGTGCTGCATCAGTTTTGTCTTTGAGAAGTAGAACAAATTCCAGGTGTTGTGGCAGCAGATGTTTTACTATCAGTGAGCACATAGTAGCTTTCATTGTAGTGAATCACTAAGTGTAATCTTGTGCTTGGTGAGCTAGAACAAATCAAAACACTTTCATGCTAATATATTTTTTTTTTTTAAGTTTATCATGTCCCATGCCTCCACATTTTTGGAGAAATGTGTAACACACTTAATAGGTATCTCTCATTTTTCTACATATATGTAACTTCAGTACTTTCACTAGGAATATCAGTTGCACTAATTGGAGAGAGAGGAAAATTAATGACTTAACAGCTCATGCAGGAATATTATTTCTAAGGAATTAATTGGAGTGAGATGTATACAGAAAATAGTGGTGGTTCTAATTAGCTTTAGCTTTTTAAGAAAATATCTGTGATTTGTTTTTTTTTTTCCCATATATTCTGGAACATCAATATCATGACTTGGTTCATTAATATACGCTGTTTAGCCAGAAAAATTGGAAAAGTGACTGAAAGTCAGTTTAGCAATTACAGAGTTAAATAGAAAATAGTATCAGCTCTATTTTAATGATCCCCCCACTGCCCTGGTAAAATTTTACCTTCAAAATTTTACTGAAAACTGAAGATAGAATCACAGAATGATTTGGGTTGGAAGGGACCTTTAAAAGTCATCTAATCCAACCTCCTTGTAGTGAGCAGGGACATCTTCAACTAGGTTAGGTTTCTCAGAGCCTCATCCAACCCAACTTTGAATGTTTCCAGAGATGGGGCATCTACCACTTCTCTGGGCATCCTGTTTCACTGTTTCTTCAGATATAGCATGTAAAGTTGTATATGAAAGTATCAATGTGATACTCTTATCCTGGCTGTGATTTTTTCATGTGAATAAAAAATTCTCAGAGAAAAGCCTAGATAGAAACTGTAGTATTTTCTAGGTCCCGAATGAGCTACATGCTCTCATTTTATTATAATCTTCTCACAATTTCTAGTAAAGTTTTTTTGTTTCTGAATGAGATAAGCTTAAAATTGAGCTTTGGGACCTTCCTTTTTGGTAATTTGTTCTATGTTTTATCTCTTATATTTGTGGAGAAATTACAAAAAGCCATACATCTCCTAGTGCTTAAATTTGATAGGGGGAGGGCTTGGACTAACCTTCCTCAGTACAGATTATTTTCCTGGAGTATCTAATGCACAATGGACCACTAAATGTATCTGTATATTTTCTCCATGTCAGCTTAGTAAAGACTTGGAAGTTTTTGAACTAAAGTGTATAAATTATTTTTATGTAGCCCATAGAAATAATACAGAACAGCATACAGGACTGTGTGACAAAACTGTCTGTAAAACACCTGCAAAAACAGATTTGATATATAAAATTTACTTTTTTTTTACCCTGTGAGATTTGGGTAGGGATAATTATCTCTCTGTGGTTCTGCTCCCCTATTTGTGAAATGGAGGAAATTTATGCTTTTAAGAAAGTGTTATGCCCGCCGGTTATGTTAGCTTAATTGTCAATATGAATCTGCATTATTCCTGTAATACTCCGATCCATTGCTGTGGTAACTGTTCTCACATTTGTGTCACACTGTGAAGTGTTTGAGTGGAAGATGTAATGTAAATATAGAGCAGAACTGCCAAGCATAATTTTTTGTGCTAGGAGTATATGTGTCTCAACAACTACTCACATGAGGGTGTTGTGGCTGGTGCTTGGTTTCTCTGTCTTTTGATCAGACACTGCGAAGAGGTGAAAGGTGAAGGTGAGAGTAGGAAGAAGGGGGAATTGAGGTCTAGATCTCTTTCCATTGTTGCACTATGGCAGAGGGCTAGAGAAATGGATGACCATGATATGAAATGGTCATGGATTTGGTGTAAAAACTGGTTGGTAGCTGAAAAGGCAAAAAAGATCTCCCTAAATCATTGAATCATAGAATGTTAAGGGCTGGAAGGGACCTTGAAAGATCATCCAGTCCAACCCCCCTGCCAGAGCAGGATCACC